>JARQOD010006519.1:0-42544 GCA_033576555.1 Oophaga sylvatica | reverse complement strand
CACACAAATGACTAATGGGTGGCCACTAGTGTTGAGCATTCCGATACCGCAAGTATCGGGTATCGGCCGATATTCGCGTTATCGGAATTCCGATACTTAATTCCGATACTTTTTCCATATCGTATACCGGAATCGGAAGTTCCCATAATTCTTTGAGAGGCAATGTGATTTTAGTCAGCCAATGAGGAATCCTACGAAGTGTGGGCACATCCTGTGATGCTGCGGTCATCTTAACTAATGGCATGGCTGTGATTGGCTGCTGAAATGATGTCAGAATGCACTATAAAAGGCGCCGCCGCCATTTTAGCGTCACTGTGCTGTGAACTCAGTAAGGGACAGAACGCTACTCTGCTCACTCTGAGGGACAGTTAGATATTGCGATTTTGTGTACTACTGTGCTTGAGGCAGGCTAGTTTACCAACCGCTGTGTAAAGCTTCATTTTGCCAGTGTTGTTTTAACAGCTCTGTGCAAGGTGTGTGTGTGACAGTGCAGGTGACGCTGCAGTTTGCTCTGCATCCACCGCTGTTTGTAGGCATCTGCACGTGTCCCTTTTTTTTTTTTTTTTTTTTTTTATTTTATTTAGTGGAATTGGTGCAGCTCCATTATATTAGAAAAAAATCAAATCTATTAGTGTGACGTGCTTCCATCCGTATACAATACATTGGTTGCAAACACTATAGAAGTACAGAAAGGAGCTTTTCACAGATTGTGGACAGTTGTGTTTCAGTGTTCACTTCAGTCTGTGTTTTTTACTTTTTTGAGTGCAGATCACGCTCCAGTTACATGTTCAAGCACTGCTGCTTGTACTCTGCTGAGCGTGTCTCAGTGGCTCATCCTTTTCATTTATCTCCAATTGGTTCTGCTACATTCCATTTAAAATAAATCTAATCTATTAGTGTGACGCGCTTCCATCCGTATACAATACATTGGTTGCAAACACTATAGAAGTACAGAAAGGAGCTTTTCACAGATTGTGGACAGTTGTGTTTCAGTGTTCACTTCAGTCTGTGTTTTTTACTTTTTTGAGTGCAGATCACGCTCCAGTTACATGTTCAAGCACTGCTGCTTGTACTCTGCTGAGCGTGTCTCAGTGGCTCATCCTTTTCATTTATCTCCAATTGGTTCTGCTACATTCCATTTAAAATAAATCTAATCTATTAGTGTGACGCGCTTCCATCCGTATACAATACATTGGTTGCAAACACTATAGAAGTACAGAAAGGAGCTTTTCACAGATTGTGGACAGTGTGTTTCAGTGTTCACTTCAGTCTGTGTTTTTTACTTTTTTGAGTGCAGATCACGCTCCAGTTACATGTTCAAGCACTGCTGCTTGTACTCTGCTGAGCGTGTCTCAGTGGCTCATCCTTTTCATTTATCTCCAATTGGTTCTGCTACATTCCATTTAAAATAAATCTAATCTATTAGTGTGACGCGCTTCCACCCGTATACAATACATTGGTTGCAAACAATATAGAAGTACACAAACGGGCCTTTCACAGCTACTGAACATGGGTTTTTAATTTTTAACTAAAATATGTATTTTTTCAAATGACACAAATATAAGTAATGTTGAAGAGGAATAGTCCTACATCCATTGTTTGCACAATATTACAGGTGTACATCATGTCCCTTAATCAACAATGTATTATTATATTTACTTGTATGCTTTTATTTAAAAGCCAAGAACACAGAAGGATAACCTTCGCACTGCAGCTGTTGTCAAAGTTCAACCCACATTATGCACTTCCAACATTGCAGCATTTGAGGCATGATGTGAGTTGGATTGGTCAAAGTTATGGAGTGAGAAGGTTCACCATCAGTACCCTATAGCATAAGTATGCTTTTGTGTTAGCATTTGTGTTAGACATGTGGATATCTGCCATAATATGTCACAATTATTTAGTTACAGATTTGTTACCAACACTAATCATTGAATGGTTTTAAATTTGACGTTTCACTTGTTTACAGCTTAGAAATAAGGGTGTAGCCTGATATCTATGTGTAGCACTAGCCACTTTAACATGTCATGTTTTTTTAAACATGTGTAGCTAGGTAGCAGTAATTTTTGCCGGACACACAGCAGGGGAACAGCAGGCGTTACTGAACCCCACTATCACTATAGCTTGTGTATTGGTCTGTGGACACGACACTTCTGAGCAGCAACTGGCAGTGTTGTAGCCCAGGGAGTATAGCTCAGGTGGTAGAAAGATGAACATAACAGGAGACATGGAAAACGTTGTCAACCAGTTAGTTAATCTGAAACCGGACAGGCAAATTCAGGCGAGATCCATGCCTAGTTCATTTTCAGAAAAGTAAGCCGTTCTACATTATCGTAGGATAGTCGCATGCAACGGTCTGTTAGTACACCACCTGCAGCAGTAAAGACGCGCTCCGATAATACACTGCCAGCAGATCAAGCCAGCACCTCCAATGCATACTGGCTAAGCTCTGGCCATGTATCCAGCTTAGAGACACAAAACTTGAATGGGGAAGAGCCATCTGGGAGTACACTGAGAGGGCAAGACATGTAGTCTGTCACCATCTTACGGAAATGTTGCCTCCTGCTGACTGGAGCCGTCTCGGATGGTGTAGACATTGGTGGCGCTGCCACAAAACTTCGACACATTTGGAACATACTGTTCTTGCCCTGTGCAGAGGCGCTGCTTGTGCTCCCTCTTGTTGCAGAGCTGTCTCCACTGCCTCGACGCACAGAGCTGCTTTGTAAATCAGTAGCAGCAGCAGTGCTCTCGGCTGGAATGGAGAACATTATGGATTGCACCAGTGTGTCTTGGTACTTCCGCATTTTACGCTCCCGGTTCAACGGTGTGATGAGGCTTTGTAAGTTGTCCCGGTAGCGAGGGTCTAGGAGGGTGTACACCCAATAATCAGACGTGGTGTGAATGTGTTCGATGCGGCGGTCGTTTCTCAGCCACTGCAGCATGAAATCAACCATGTGCTGCAGACTCCCAACTGGCCAAGAAACGTTGTCCCCTGCAAGAGGCGTCATCTCCGCCTGCTGTGCATCACCCCACCCTTGGTCTACATACTGACTAGAGCATTGTCTACCTCCCTCTGGAGCGATGTCTTCCTCCTCCATTGACTCCTCCTCATCCTCCTCACAAAGTCCTTCAAATACATATAAATTTACAAAATTTAAAACTCAAAATTTAAAAACTTTGTATCATAATTCTGTAACATCAGTTTATGGAAACACAATAGCATTACAAAAGGATAGACAAAAAATGTACATTATGTGCTTTGTAAATACATTAAAAGTTTGTAATGGTTATGAAAATATAGACAGCGACTCTGGAGGTTCAATTGTTGATACAGCATGGTACTTTGAAAGTCCTCCAGCCCTTTGTGAGGAACCACGTTGCGCTGACTGTCCAGAAGGTGATGGAATTTGTGACTCCTCATCCTCCACCTCTTCCAAAACCTCATGCCTTAGTGCTTGCAGTGTTTTTTGAAGCAGGCAGATAAGGGGGACAGTCAGGCTGACTAGTGCATCATCTGCACTCGCCATCCGCGTTGACTCATCAAACGCACGCAAAACGTGGCAGATATCCTTCATAGAGTTATTCGCCACTCATTACACTGGCAGTGGCTGCCCATTCATTATAGGATCCAATTCTAATTACTGGTTCTCACCAACATAGCTCTCCACAGCGCAGCACCCCCCTACATCTCCTCCCTTATTTATATTTATCGGCCTAACCGACTGCTGCACTCTGCAAACGACCTTCGACTAACCTCTGCACTAATCCGTACCTCCCACTCCCAACTCCAAGACTTCACCCGCGCTGCGCCAATCCTCTGGAATGCTCTACCCCAAGAAATTAGGACTATCCGCAATTTGGATGGTTTCAGGCGCTCCCTCAAAACACATTTGTTCACAGTGGCCTATCACATTCACTAATCAAAGTCATTCTATGTGTAATTCTGTGTGTGTAGCCCATTCACTATCTCCATGCATCCCTCACTTCCTTAAAATGGCTGGACCATCATTGTAAAAACACCATTGTATATAAACACCTGTACTTTGTATCTCCCACACCTCATTGTAGATTGTAAGCTTTCACCAGCAGGGGCGGCTGATTTTGCTTTAATTATTGTATTGTTAACGTTGTTACTTATGACTCGTGTTTTGAAACTGTTAAACTGTAAAGCACTGCGGAATATTATGGCGCTATATAAATAAATAATATTATTATTCTTATTATAGAGGCCCACTCAGTAGTGGTGAAGTGTGAACGCCGCAAATTGCGAGTTGACTGCGCCTGATGCAGCTGATACTCCATTACTGTTGGCTGCTGCTCACACAACCGCTCCAACATATGTAACGAGGAATTCCACCTGGTGGGTACGTCACATATAATGCGATGTTCATGAAGGTGAAATCTGCGTTGCAGAGCTGCAATCAGCGATCTGGCCATGCTGGAACGTCGCAAGTGAGCGCACTCTAGGCGGACCTTGTGCAGCAGTGCATCAAGATCCGGATAGTCCCTCAAAAAACTCTGCACGACCAAGTTGAGCACATATGACAGACATGGTATGTGAGTGAGGTTGCCAAGGCCCAGAGCTGACACCAGATTTCGGCCATTGTCACACACTACCAAGCCTGCCTGTAGATTCTCTTCCAAAAACCACACGTCGCTCTCCTGCTTTATGGCATTACAGAGCTCCTGCGCTGTGTGGCTAAGATTCCCCATGGAAATTAATTTCAGGATGGCCTGTTGACATTTGGACACGGCTGTGCTCATATCGGTCGCAACAGGTAAACGTTCACGGGTCCATGTGGAGGTAGACCGTGACGGCTCCTGCAGCGATGATTCTGAGGAACTGGAATAGGAGGAGGAATCAATGTGTACAGACTTGATTCCTGCAATCCTTGGAGTTGGCAGAACACGTACAGCGCCACTCGCAAGATCAGTACCCGGCTGCACAACATTGACCCAATGGGCAGTGAGGGAAAGGTATTGTCCCTGGCCATGGGTGTTAGAACCCTCTTGTTAGGTTTTGTTTCAGTTTGCTGGTCACATGACCTTTTTTCCCTATTTAGTCTGGCTCCGCCCTTCTGGCTTTGCTTGACTTCATTGTATTATCTACTGTTAAGCTAGCCGGGTGCTTAGGTGCCTTAATCTGTGAGTTTTGCTTGATGTTAGGATCACAAAGTATTTATTTTTCTGTTTAATTATCCATGCTACAATTTATGTTAGGACTAGGAGGTGTCCACCTTTTCTCCCAGTCCCTAGATCTTGTAGGGATTACTCCCTCGCAACTATAGGTCTTCGTTCACACTAGATGAGGACTTTAGCGGGTCTGGTCGCAGGATCAGGTTCCCCGTTACATCGTAGGGATTCAGCTTAGTTGTATTGTAGGGACAGAATTCCCTTCTTTCCTTACTGGTTGTAGCAGATCATAACAATGGGTACTGGTCCACGCATCGGTGGTCAGGTGGACCTTGCTACTGAGGGCTTTTAGTAGCGCATGTTTAATTTTTCCCTCAACATGCTTTTGCAGACCAGGGACGGCTTGCCTGCTGAAATGAAATCGGCTTGGCACATTGTATTGTGGGATTGACAATGATATTCAGTTACGGAAACTGTCTGTCTCCACCAGCCTGAATCACAGCATTTCAAGGGACAGGAGTTTTGCAATGCCAGCATTCAGAGCCTGTGCTCGTGCATGGTTTGCGGAGTATGGCCGTCTTTTATCCCATGCCTGTGCTACCGATGGCTGTTTTGTGGCCTGGGAGTGTGAGGATGACAGGGAACTTGCTGCTGTGTGTGGAATAACAGTTTGTCTCTGGACAACAGTGGCCGAGGTTCTTCCATGGCGATCCTGTGAGGAAGCATAACCAGCTGTGTGTGAGCTCGATGAAGAGGCTTCAACACAACCTGAAGATGTAGGTGCTGCTGTAGGTTGGCCTACATCTCCAGTGTGTCTTTGTAACTCAACTACGTGCTTTGTCCGCACATGTTTCCACATATTTGTGGTATTGAGGTGACTGACACTTTTAGCTATTTTTAATTTTTGATTACACAGCTTGCATTTCACATAGCAAATATCATGTGCAAGTGTGTGAAAAAAGGACCACGCAGTGCAAGTCCTGGGAGCGCACGTTTTGACTTTTGGAAGACAACTGCTCCGAACAGGTGCCAAACTGGAGGCTACAGGCAACCGAGTCTGCAGCCTAACTCTCCCTCCTGTTTGTACCGTTGGGGCAATGTCTTCCTCTATCTTCCTTCTATCACTAACCATTTCTCTAGGCCTCTCCCAGCTTTCAACCAAAGTACTGGTTCTCACCCACAAAGCTCTCCACAGTGCAGCACCCCTCCTACATCTCCTCCCTCATTTCTATCTATCGGCCTAACCGACTGCTGCGCTCTGCAAACGACTTTCGACTAACCTCTGCACTAATACGTACCTCCCACTCCCGACTCCAAGACTTCTCCTGCTCTACGCCAATCCTCTGGAATGCTGTACCCCAAGAAATTAGGACTATCCACAATTTGCATGGTTTCAGGCGCTCCCTCAAAACACATTTGTTCAGAGCGGCCTATCACATTCACTAATCAAAGTCATTCTATGTATTCTGTGTAAGTGTGTGTGTGTCTCTAGCCCATTCACTATCTCCATCCCTCAGTCCCTTAAGATGGCTGGAACATCATTGTAAATGCACCATTGTATATAAACACCTATACTTTGTATCTCCCCATCTCATTGTACATTGTAAGCTGTCACGAGCAGGGGCGACTTATTTAGCTTAAATTATTGTATTGTTAACGTTGTTACTTATGACTTGTGTTCTGAAACTGCTAAACTGTAAAGCGCTGCGGAATATGATGGCACTATATAAATAAATATTATTATTATTCCTCTGAGCTGCTCCCACCACCTTCCTGTTCTTCATGCCATGTTGGGTATTGGACCTCATCATCTCCACTACCCTCTTCCAACACCTGCTGTTGGGTGGTCTGGCCAGCACCATGCTCAACAGAAACTGGCACCTGGGTCTCATCATCATCATCAGATGCGTTCTGCGGTGTGCTGACCATCGGCACTGTCTCACCCGCCTCTTCAGATTCAGAGAGACACAGCTGTTGCGCATCACTGCATACTCCCTCTTCTTCACATTACAGAATGCTGCTTGGCTGGGCCCCTGTTTGCAAGCCAATAGATTCTGAGAACAGAAGCAGACACTCAGCTGGCTCCTGTACAGAACTCTCTGACTGCCTGGGCAATTTGCCAGGCGGTGAAGAGACAGATGGTTGCCCAACAGTGCTGTGGTCCTGAGAGGAGGTGGAAGCAATTGAAGTCGATGCATTGGCTGAGATCCAAACAACAACGGCTTCAATTTGTTCTTCCCGCAGCAGGGGGGTACTCCGAGCTCCTACAAAAGTGCGCATAAAGGAACGCTCACGGCCCGGGGAAAACTGGTGGATGCTGTGTCACTGGGGGCCGCAGCAGCCACAGAATCCCCACGTCCTCTCCCTGAAGAAACTCCACGACCACGTGCCTTACTCCCTGCCTTCTTCATCTTGGTAGATTGATAAAGAAAGTCTGAAAAGTTATAAGGCCTAAGTGTGGTTATTCCGCAGAGACTGCAGTGAACACTGCACACAACTGTTCAGTAGGTGTGAAAGGCCCCTTTGTGTACTTCTATAGTGTTTGCAACCAATGTATTGTATACGGATGGAAGCGCGTCACACTAATAGATTTTATTTATTTGTAATAGAATGGAGCAGCAACAATTAGAGAAAAATTTCAAGGATGTGCCAGTGACACACGCTCAGCAGACTACAACCAGCAGTGGTTGAAGAACTAACTGGAGCGTGATCTGCACTCCAAAAAGGAAAACCTCAGACTACAGTGAACACTGCACACAACTGTTCACTACCCAACGCGTCTCAGCAGGAAGGCAGTCTGTGCGTCAAAACAAAGGCGCAAGCATACATCCACGTACCCTGTTTATAAAGCTATATAAAAAAAATTATGTAGTAGTGACGCACACTTTATTGAGGTACAGTATTACATCGCCATTCACCATCTGTGGCTATGCAGTCTCATCTATATATACCTTATCTATCCGTTGTCATGCTTGCAAGTCGACAGTCAGGCATAAATAGCAATTTTCGCTATGCACTATGCACTTTTTAAAGGTTATGTTTGTTAATAAACATGATTATTGCCACATATTATGAGTATTACATGATGGAAATTGTATAATTTTGTATAAACTGTTTAGTGACATTATTCAGCAAATGTAACATTTTAGTAATGTCACAGATAACTTGTAATGCTGATGATGTTTTGAAGTCAGACATTCATTGTCTATACAATAAAAATGGTGTACATACTGTTACTTATCCATCATTAATGGATTCAGATATGTACTTGTATGCTTTTATGTACAACCGTATAGCAGATTCCTTAACTAATTTATTTTGTGGTTTGCATTGCTGTTCAACATGTTAATGTATGTGTTTATGTTTGTCAATTCTTTATCTAGATATTAGTTTAAATGAAATCATCATCTTATGGTAGTAAAGGTTATCTTTCTCTTGTTTGAAGTATAGACATTTAAAATTGACAGGTAACAAGGAAATTACTTGATCTAGTATTTAAACATCCTCCTTGACCCTGGGCTCCAACACCGCCAGTTGTTGCTCGGAAGTGCTGTTAGCACAGTCAACACTTGCTCCTGTGTTACTGGGGTTCAGTAACGTCAGCTGGTCCTCGGTTGTGCCATTGGCTCTTTTCCTTCTGCTGCCCCTCCGGGTTCCAGCACAGTCAGCTGGTCCTCGTTACTTGCATTGGCTCTTGTACCTTCTGCTACCCGTCCGGGTTCCAGTACCGTCAACTGGTTCTCCGCAGTGCCTTTGGCCTAGGTGCCTCCATCTCGGTATCCGAGTTCCAGCAACGTCTGCTGGTCCTTGGTAGTGCTTTGGAGCACAGGTACCTCCTGCTTAGTAACCGTGTCCCAGTAACGTCAGCTGGTCCTCGGTTGTGCCATTGGCTCTTTTCCTTCTGCTGCCCCTCCGGGTTCCAGTACCGTCAACTGGTTCTCCGCAGTGCCTTTGGTCTAGGTGCCTCCATCTCGGTATCCGAGTTCCAGCAACGTCTGCTGGTCCTTGGTATGCTTTGGAGCACAGGTACCTCCTGCTTAGTAACCGTGTCCCAGTAACGTCAGCTGGTCCTCGGTTGTGCCATTGGCTCTTTTCCTTCTGCTGCCCCTCCGGGTTCCAGTACCGTCAACTGGTTCTCCGCAGTGCCTTTGGTCTAGGTGCCTCCATCTCGGTATCCGAGTTCCAGCAACGTCTGCTGGTCCTTGGTATGCTTTGGAGCACAGGTACCTCCTGCTTAGTAACCGTGTCCCAGTAACGTCAGCTGGTCCTCGGTTGTGCCATTGGCTCTTTTCCTTCTGCTGCCCCTCCGGGTTCCAGTACCGTCAACTGGTTCTCCGCAGTGCCTTTGGTCTAGGTGCCTCCATCTCGGTATCCGAGTTCCAGCAACGTCTGCTGGTCCTTGGTAGTGCTTTGGAGCACAGGTACCTCCTGCTTAGTAACCGTGTCCCAGTAACATCAGCTGGTACAAGATTGTGCTACAAATACAAGATACGGAACAAGAGACACAAGAACAATAAGCAGAAGATCTAAAAGCAGAAGAACATGAAGTATAAGACCAAAATGAAGAGCAAAATATATGCTCTAAATTCTAAGCAGAAGAAGACTAAGCAGTGTATGGGGGTGAGTCCGTTCCTCCTCGTGGTGCCCTGGAAAATGCCTGCTGCTGCAGGCTAACTGAACACGGACAAATACTGTTGTAATTTAAATCTTTTGTGACAGCAAGAACGGAAGGATGAAAAATTCATACTTTGACAGATTACAAGTACAGGATTCTCTGTCACAAATAAGAATATGATGAAGAAGATGAAGCAGAATATGAATAAGAATAATAGTTTAATAAGAAGAATATGAGTAATGTTAACAAAGATGAATAGCAAGAAGTTTAAGAAGAAGATAAAGAAGGTGAAGATGAAGAATAATTTGATGAAAAAGATGATGCTGCAGAAGATTATGAAGGAGAAAGTGTGTGAAAAGTTAAAAAGGTGAAGATGAAGAGCATAGAAGTTGTGTAATATACATATTTGCCAAAATATAAAAAACGTTAACATTGTCAATTTCTTCGTCAATCCGAACATCTTTAAAAAAAAAAATATTTATGCTATTCCATTGATTGGGTTAAACATCTATGCCTTTAATGTCTCCTCAACCTTCCCCAATACATTCTACATTACTCTTTCTTGTTTTCCTTCATGTACAATTAACCAACAAGGCAACAATGGTTTTTTTTTTAATTTCGATATTTTGTTCCCATAGACTTACATGGGACTTCCGGTATCGATATCGGGTATCGCCGATATTTTAGTGATATCGGCGATACCATTCCGATTCCGATACTTTAGGATATCGGAAAGTATCGCTCAACTCTAGTGGCCACCCTCTTAGATCCACATTACCGGGACAGCCTTGAAAGCCTAATTACACCATTGAACTGGGCGCGTAAAATGCAGGAGTACCAAGAAGCACTTGTTAATTCACTCATGTACTCTTTTCCACCGCATAGCAGTGATGTGCGTGCACTAGCCGGCACCTCAGTGCGTCCAGGGCCCAGCGGAATCCGTTCAGAAGCCGGTAGCAGAAGCAGTACATCTGCTACTGACAGATTCAGTATACCCAACCTGTTCCAACGGTTTCTGAACCCGCAAACAGTTCGGGCACCCTCAGCACAGACAGTGCAACGCACTAGGAGGCAACGTTACTGTGACATAGTGGCACAATACCTCTTCACCCCTGTCAGTGGACTTCAGGATGAATCTGCCCCCTTCAAGTTTTTGGTTTCCAAGTTGGATACATGGCCCGAGCTTAGCCAGTATGCCTTGGAGGTCCTGTCTTGTCCTGGTGCCAGTGTGATTTCTGAACACGTCTTTAGTGCAGCTGGCAATGTACTAACAGACCAACGTACCAGACTATCCGCTGCAAATGTGGACCCGCTTACATTCCTAAAAATGAACCAGGCCTGGATTTCTGGTGACTTTTGCTGCCCTGGGCCACAGTGCACAAGTTACATGCATGGTTGGTAGCAGTATACATGCTCTGTCATGTGCCTATGTTGCACACAGCGTAATCTGTTATGCCCGTGCTCTGGCCTCTACTTGGTAGCACCTGGTTCTGTGACTGACTCTTTCACCTCATACTGTTTTCCATTGGCTCTAGTACCGCCAGCTAGTGCCCATTTCTGTGACTGCCACTTTCACAGCATGCCGTGTTTCTGGGCTCTATTACCGCCAGCTAGTGCCCATTTCCGTGACTGCCACTTTCACAGCATGCCGTGTTTCTGGGCTCTAGTACTGCCAGCTAGTGCCCATTTCCGTGACTGCCACTTTCACAGCATGCTGTGTTTCTGGGCAACAGTACCGCCAGCTGTACCTCGTTAGACCAAAGTGAAATAAAAGGACGACAGATGCCAAACACCTATAGGCAGAAGCACAAGACGTGGGATCCAGCCACGCCGGCTGTTTCGTGGCAGTGAAGTGCGGACACAGGTGCCTCCCCCAAAGGGTTAACCAAGTTCCAGCATCACCAGCTGGTTCTCGGGAGTGCCCAAGGGCACGGGTACCTCTTGCTCCAAACCGTGTTTCGACAATGCTCGCTCTAACCCTAACCCTTACCCTACTAACCATAAACCCTAACCCTACCCCAACTAATCCTAACCCAAAGAAAAAACACCGCTGTTAAGAAGATGGGGACCAGTTTTCCTGCTTCAGTTTTTGCTCTGTGCATTTTTCTAGCGATTTTTCGCTCCTCTGCCTCTGCATACTCCTTCCCCATTATCCTGAGGTGTTTCCCCTCCATTTTATCCATTATATAGCACTGTAGTGGTCATTTTGTAATTCCGATTTTTTTCTCCCATTGACTTGCATTGATATCGGAAAACGGAAATTCCGATATCCGATATTTATCCAATATTGGAAATCGGAATTCCGATACGATTTCGGGCAATATCGCTCATCCCTAGTCTTTGGACGTACTATCCTGTCCATGTGCCCTGGGACTTAATTCCCAAGGATTGGATAGTACAGTCATGGCCAAAAGTTTTGAGAATGATACAAATATTATATTTTCACATGATCTGCTGCCCTCTGGTTTTTATGTGTGTTTGACAGATGTTTTTATCACAGACAGAAATATAATAATTGCAAACATATGAGTAACAAAAGCTTATATTGACAGTTAGCATGAGTTAATGCAGCAAGTCAATATTTGCATTGTTGACCCTTCTTCTTCAGGACCTCTGCAATTCTCCCTGACATGCTCTCAATCAACTTCTGGACCAAATCCTGACTGATATCAGTCCATTCTTGCACAATCAGTGCTTTCATTTTGTCAGAATTTTTAGGTTTTTGTTTGTCCACCCGTCTCTTGATGATTGACCACAAGTTCTCAATGGGATTAAGATCTGGGGAGTTTCCAGGCCATGGACCCAAAATCTCTATGTTTTGTTCCCTGAGCCATTTAGTTATCACCTTTGCTTTATGGCAAGGTGCTCCATCATGCTGGAAAAGGTATTGTTGATCGCCAAACTGCTCTTGGAGGGTTGGGAGAAGTTGCTCTTGGAGGACATTCTGGTACCATTCTTTATTCATGGCTGTGTTTTTAGGCAAGACTGTGAGAGAGCCGATTCCCTTGGCTGAGAAGCAACCCCACACATGAATGGTTTCAGGATGCTTAACAGTTGGCATGAGACAAGACTGGTGGTAGCGCTCACCTTGTCTTCTCCGAATGAGGCGTTTTCCTGATGTCCCAAACAATCGAAAAGGGGATTCATCAGAGAAAATAACTTTACCCCAGTCCTCAGCAGTCCACTGCCTGTACCTTTTGCAGAATATCAGTCTGTCCATGATGTTTTTTCTGGAGAGAAGTGGCTTCTTTGCTGCCCTCCTTGAGACCAGGCCTTGCTCCAAGAGTCTCCGCCTCACAGTGCATGCAGATGCACTCACACCTGCCTGCTACCATTCCTGAGCAAGCTCTGCACTGCTGGTAGCCCGATCTAGCAGCTGAAACACTTTTAAGAGACGGTCCTGGCGCTTGCTGGTCTTTCTTGGGCACCCTGAAGCCTTTTTGGCAACAATGGAACCTCTCTCCTTGAAGTTCTTGATGTTGCGATAGATTGTTGACTGAGGTGCAATCTTTCTAGCTGTGATACTCTTCCCTGTTAGGCCATTTTTGTGCATTGCAATGATGACTGCACGTGTTTCTTTAGAGATAACCATGGTTAACAGAAGAGAAACAATGATGCCAAGCACCAGCCTCCTTTTAAAGTGTCCAGTGGTGTCATTCTTACTTAATCATGACAGATTGATCTCCAGCCATGTCCTCATCAACACCCACACCTGTGTTAATGGAGCAATCACTGAAAAGAGGTTAGCTGGTCCTTTTAAGGCAGGGCTGCAAAGATGTTGAAATGTGTTTTGGGGGATAAAGTTCATTTTCTAGCCAAATATTGACTTTGCAAGTAATTGCTGTTAAGCTGATCACTCTTTATAACATTCTGGAGTATATGCAAATTGCCATTAGAAAAAGTGAAGCAGTAGACTTTGTAAAAATTAATATTTGTGTCATTCTCAAAACTTTTGGCCATGACTGTACATCATAGGCGATTAGCTGAGCTCTAGGGGAGAGCGCAGCTGATCGTGGCCGGGAGTTAGCTGATTATCACAGCTGACTACCGGCACTACATGGCAGGAGAGGTCATGGACCACTCCTGGCACATTAACCCCTGGCACACTGCGATCAAAGATGATCGCGGTGTACCGGGTGCACAGGGAAGCATCGCGCAGGGAGGGGACTCCCTTCACGCTTCCCATGAGACCCTCAGAACAGCGCAATGTATCGCGCTGTTCCGAGGGACCCTTCTGCCTGCAGAACCCCGGATCCAAGATGGCTGCGGGGTCCTTCCGGGTCCTGCAGGGAGGCAGCTTCCTCACTGAGAGCAGCTGCTGAGAAAGCCTGCAGCAGTGCCAGTGAGATCGCTGGTCTGACACAGTGCTGTGCACACTGTCAGACCAGCGATCTGATGTTATACAGTGATGTCCCACCCTGGGACAAAGTAAAAGTGTAAAAAAAATAAAAACAAACATGTGTAATAAAACAATCCTAAAAAATGAAAAAAAAAATATTCCCCAATAAATTTATTACTTTAATGTAACAAAAAAAAACCACAATAAAAGTACACATATTTAGTATCACCGCATCCGTAATGACACGCCCTATTAAACGTGAACCCCTTAAAAAAAAATGCTTTATCATTATACCGCCGAACATAAAGTGCAATAACACGCGATCAAAAAGACGGATATAAATAACCATGATACCGTTGAAAACGTAATCTTGTCCCGCAAAAAATAAGCTGCCACACAGCATCATCAGCAAAAAAATAAAAAAGTTATAGCTCACAGAATAAAGCGATGCAAAAACAATTATTTTTTATATATAATTGTTTTTATTGTATAAAAGCGCCAAAACATAAAAAAATGATATAAATAAGGTATCGCCGTAATCGTACTAACCCAAAAATAAAACCACTTTATTGATTTTATCACACGCGGAACAGTATAAACACCCCCCCAAAAGAAATTCATGAATCACTAGATTTTGTTCATTCTGCCTCCCAAAAATTGTAATAAAAAGCGATCAAAAAATGTCATGTGCCCAAAAATGGTACCAGTGAAAATGTCAACTCGTCCCGCAAAAAACAGACCTAAAATGACTCTGTGGGCCAAAATATAAAAAAATTATAGCTCTCAAAATGTGATGATGCAAAAACTATTTTTTGCAATAAAAGCGTTTTTTAGCGTGTGACAGCTGCCAAACATAAAAACCCGCTATAAATAGTATATCACACCCTCCTTTATTACCCCCTTAGTTAGGGAAAAATAATAAAATTTAAAAAATGTATTTATTTCCATTTTCTCATTAGGGTTAGGGTTGGGGCTAAAGTTAGGGTTGGAATTGGGGCTGAAGTTAGGATTAGGGTTAGGGTTGGGATTAGGGTTATGGTTGTGTTAGGGTTAGGTTTGTGGTTAGGGTTATGGTTAGGGTTGGGACTAGGGTTAAGGGTGTGTTGGGGTTAGGGTTGGAGCTAGAATTGGGGGTTTCCACTGTTTAGGCACATCAGTGGCTCTCCAAACGTGATATGGCGTCTGATCTCAATTCCAGCCAATTCTGCGTTGAAAAAGTCAAACAGTGCTCCTTCCATTCTGAGCTCTGCCATGCACCCAAACAGTAGTTTACCCCAACATATGGGGTATCAGCGTACTCAGGACAAATTGCACAATACCTCTTGAGTAGAGTTGAGCGATACTTTCATCCAAAAGTATCGGAATCGGAATGTTATCTCCGATACCCAAAAAATATTGGCGATACCGATACCGGAAATCCAATGTAAGTCTATGGGAGCAAAATATCGGAATTAAAAAACCCCATTCTTGCCTTGTTGGTTAATTGTACATGAAGGAAAACAACAAAGAGTAATGTAGAATGTATTGGGGAAGGTTGAGGAGACATTAAAGGCATAGATGTTTAACCCAATCAAATGGAATAGCATAAATATGTTTTTTTTTTAAAGATGTTCGGATTGACGAAGAAATTGACAATGTTGTTAACGTTTTTTCTATTTTGGCAAATATGTATATTTCACAACTTCCATGCTCTTCACCTTTTTAACTTTTGACACACTTTCTCCTTCATAATCTTCAGCAGCATCATCTTTTTCATCAAATTATTCTTCATCTTCACCTTCTTTATCTTCTTCTTAAACTTCTTGCTATTCATCTTTTTGTTAACATTACTCATATTCTTCTTATTCAACTATTATTCTTCTTCATATTGTACTTCATCTTCTTCATCATATTCTTATTTGTGACAGAGATTCCTGTACTTGTAATCTGTCAAAGTATGAATTTTTCATCCTTCCGTTCTTGCTGTCACAAAAGATTTAAATTACAACAGTATTTGTCCGTGTTCAGTTTAGCCTGCAGCAGCAGGCATTTTCCGGGGGCACCACGAGGAGGAACGGACTCACCCCATACACTGCTTAGTCTTCTTCTGCTTATAATTTAGAGCATATATTTTGCTCTTCATTTTGGTCTTATACTTCATGTTCTTCTGCTTTTTGATCTTCTGCTTATTGTCTTAAGTCTCTTGTTCTGTTTCATGTAGTTGTCAACCTTCTTAGTACTGTGGGTAATCTTTTATTTCTTCTTTGTGATGGGTTAGGCTGGTTGGCTGATGCTCGCGTCCTTGTGGTCGTCATCTTCTTACGGGGTGGTCATCAGGGCGTCGTCGTTCTTGTTGGAGATCCAGAGTGAGACTACCAAAAACATTAAAAATCTTCAATTTGTAAATGTAGCAGAGGGTACAAGAGCCAATGCAAGTAACGAGGACCAGCTGACTGTGCTGGAACCCGGAGGGGCAGCAGAAGGAAAAGAGCCAATGGCACAACCGAGGACCAGCTGACGTTACTGGGACACGGTTACTAAGCAGGAGGTACCTGTGCTCCAAAGCACTACCAAGGACCAGCAGACGTTGCTGGAACTCGGATACCGAGATGGAGGCACCTAGGCCAAAGGCACTGCGGAGAACCAGTTGACGGTACTGGAACCCGGACGGGTAGCAGAAGGTACAAGAGCCAATGCAAGTAACGAGGACCAGCTGACTGTGCTGGAACCCGGAGGGGCAGCAGAAGGAAAAGAGCCAATGGCACAACCAAGGACCAGCTGACGTTACTGGGACACGGTTACTAAGCAGGAGGTACCTGTGCTCCAAAGCACTACCAAGGACCAGCAGACGTTGCTGGAACTCGGATACCGAGATGGAGGCACCTAGGCCAAAGGCACTGCGGAGAACCAGTTGACGGTACTGGAACCCGGACAGGTAGCAGAAGGTATAAGAGCCAATGCAAGTAACGAGAACCAGATGACTGTGCTGGAACCCGGAGGGGCAGCAGAAGGAAAAGAGCCAATGGCACAACCGAGGACCAGCTGACATTACTGGGACACGGTTACTAAGCAGGAGGTACCTGTGCTCCAAAGCACTACCAAGGACCAGCAGACAGTTGCTGGAACTCGGATACCGAGATGGAGGCACCTAGGCCAAAGGCACTGCGGAGAACCAGCTGATGGTACTGTAACCCGGACGGGTAGCAGAAGGTACCCATGGAAATTTAAGTTGACAGGCCGCGAGCCGGCCGCAGTTACCGAATCCCACAGTACTACAGTGGGTGATTGTCCTATTGTCACAACAGAAACAGCCTTTATTTGCATATCCCGCAGCACACATAGGAAGCACCTAAACTCCAGGCACCATAGAGTCGGCTAACCCGACCGCAACACGACAGGACAACTTATTGGAGGCTAAGTGACGTTTACACTGACAGGAAACAGATGGCGTGCTGTAACCAGTCTGGGCAGGAGTGAGTACCCGTGCCAATGACACTTCCGAGCAACAACTGTCGGTGTTGGAGCCCAGGGATGAGAAGAGAACCGGTTGGAGGCAGCAGGACTTTTTGCCGTTCACACAGCAGGGGAACAGCTGACATTACTGAACCCCAGTAACACAGGAGCAAGTGTTGACTGTGCTAACAGCACTTCCGAGCAACAACTGGCGGTGTTGAAGCCCAGGGATGAGAAGAGAGCAGGGTGGAGGCAGCAGGACTTTTTGCCATTCACACAGCAGGGGAACAGCTGACATTACTGAACCCAGTAACACAGGAGCAAGTGTTGACTGTGCTAACAGCACTTCCGAGCAACAACTGGCGGTGTTGGAGCCCAGGGATGAGAAGAGAACAGGGTGGAGGCAGCAGGACTGTTTGCCGTTCACACAGCAGGGGAACAGCTGACATTACTGAACCCCAGTAACACAGGAGCAAGTGTTGACTGTGCTAACAGCACTTCCGAGCAACAACTGGCGGTGTTGAAGCCAGGGATGAGAAAAGAGCAGGGTGGAGGCAGCAGGACTTTTTGCCGTTCACACAGCAGGGGAACAGCTGACATTATTGAACCCCAGTAACACAGGAGCAAGTGTTGACTGTGCTAACAGCACTTCCGAGCAACAACTGGCGGTTTTGAAGCCCAGGGATGAGAAGAGAACAGGGTGGAGGCAGCAGGACTGTTTGCCGTACACACAGCAGGGGAACAGCAACATTACTGAACCCAGTAACACAGGAGCAAGTGTTGACTGTGCTAACAGCACTTCCGAGCAACAACTGGCGGTGTTTAAGCCCAGGGATGAGAAGAGAGCAGGGTGGAGGCAGCAGGACTTTTTGCCGTTCACACAGCAGGGGAACAGCTGACATTATTGAACCCCAGTAACACAGGAGCAAGTGTTGACTGTGCTAACAGCACTTCCGAGCAACAACTGGCGGTGTTGGAGACCAGGGTCAAGGAGGATGTTTAAATACTAGATCAAGTATTTTCCTTGTTACGTGTCAATTAAAAATGTCTATACTCCAAACAAGAGAAATATAACCTTTATTACCATAAGATGATGATTTTACTTTAAAAAATATATGTAAATTAATAATTTACAAACATAAACGCATACATTAACATGTTGAAAAGCAAAGCAAACCACAATAAAAATAGGTTAAATAATCTGCTATACGGTTTTTAAATAAAAGCATACAAGTACATATCAGAATCCATTAATGATGGATAAGTAACAGTATGTACACCATTTTTATTGTATAGACAATGAATGGCTGACTTAAAAACATAATCAGCATTACAAGTTATCTGTGACATTCATAAAACTTTACATTTGCTGAATAATATCACTAAAAAGTTTTTAAAAATATCAAAAATTTCCATCATGTAATACTGATAATATGTGCCAATCATTTATATTAACAAACAAAACCTTTAAAAAGTGCATAGTGCATAGTGAAAACAGCTATTTATGCCTGACTGTGGACTTGCAAGCATGACAACGGATAGATAAGGTATATATAGATGAGACTGCATAGCCACAGATGGTGAATGGCGATGTAATACTGTACCTCAATAAAGTGTGCGTTACTATTACATACTTTTTTTTATATAGCTTTATAAAAGGTTACGTGCATGTATGGTTGCGCCTTTGTTTGGACGCACAGACTTATGACGCAGACTAACATTCACGGTGCGCATCGTTCATCATCGCAAGCGTACCGACAACACAAAGGCGTTGTCATGACTGCTTTACTCAGTAAACATGCACCTATGATGAAACATACACGCATGTGCCCTATTACATAACAAGCTACAAAAAAACGCGTGTGAGGTGTGACACAGCTGTTTTGTTAAGGTACAGTATTATATCGACATTGTACAGGTGTCGCTATTCAGTCTGATAAATAGATATCATTCACCTATTCTATCAGTTGTCGTTCTTTCAGCACCACTTACAGGTATATATTTTGCTATTGTGACTATGCACTATTGACTTTAACAAGGTAATGCATGATTTTTGTTACCGATTATCATGTTTACATGAAGGACCTTTATGATATGGGCTGTTAAATTTCTAATTAAATTTTTAAAAATGACACAAATATAAGTAATGTTGAAGAGGACTATTCCTACATGCATTGTTTGCACAATATTACAGGTGTACATCACGTCCCTTAATCAACATTGGATTATTATATTTACTTGTATGCTTTTATTTAAAAGCCAAGAACACTGAAGTCTAACCTTCGCACTGCAGCTGTTGTCAAAGTTCAACCCACATTATGCACTTCCAACATTGCAGCATTTGAGTCATGATGTGAGTTGGATTTGTCTAAGCTATGGAGTGACAAGGTTGACCATCAGTATCCTATAGCATAAGTAGGCTTTTGTGTTAGCATTTGTTTTCGACATGTGCATATCTGAAATAATATGTCACAATTATTTTGTTACAGATTTGTGACAAAGACTAATCATTTTATGGTTTTAAAGCTGACGTTTCAATTGTTTACAGCTTAGAAATCAGGGTGTAGCCTCATATCTATGTGTAGCACTAGACACTTTGACATGTCATGTTTTTTTCACCATGTGTAGGTAGCTAGCAGTAATTTTTGCCGGACACACAGCAGGGGAACAGCAGGCGTTACTGAACCCCACAAACACATCAGCGATTGTTTTCATCTGTGCATCTAACACTTCTGAGCAGCAACTGGTGGTTAAAATAAGGTTTTTTTTTTTTTGTTATTTTTTTTAAATAAATTTTGGGGGGGATATGGGGGGTTTAAAATTTTTTTGGAAAAAAAAAATTAAAAGAAATTGGGGATTTTAAATAGTTTGGGGGGGGTTTTTAATAAATTTATTATTTTTTATTGTATTTTTTTTAAAGAAAAGGTAATTTTGGGGGGTTTTGGTTTTTAAAATTAGATTAATTTGAAGTTTGGTTAGGATTTGGTTTGTTTGGTAGGGTTGGGTTTGGATTATTTTTTAGATAGTGGTTTTGTGTTGTTTTTTTTTTTGGAATTTTGGTGATTTTTAAAATTTGAAATTTAAATTTTGTTAAGTTGGGGAAAAAATATTTTTATTTTTTTTTTAAAGTGATTAATTTGTTTGTTGTGGGTTTTGTTTTTATTTTAAATTGGGAATTTTGAATTTATTTTTTTTTTTTTTGGTGGGGTATGATTTTTTGGGAAAGGGGGGGTTTGTGGGTTGTTTTTTGTGTTTAAACTTTGGGGGGAATGGGTGGGTTTAACCCCCGGGGAAAAGGAGGGTGGGGGAATTAGTATTGGGGATTTTGGGGTTTAAATTTTTTTTTTTGGGGGCGAAAATTTTGGGGGCCCAAACACAGAGTGGGGAGGGTTCGGCCCCACAAAAATCAAAAATTTTTATAACCCGGGTGATAAAACATTCCCTGGCAACAAGGGGCCCTTTTTAACTCATTCAAGGGGGGTTTGTTAAAACCAAAAAATTTTTAAGGAATTTTATTTACACAAAATTTTCAAACAAAGGGGGGAAAAGGGGGATAAAAAAAAAAATCCGTTTTTTCACTTGGTAAAACCTTTCAACAAAATCTTGGAAAGGGGGTAAGCAAGGGGGGGCAACCGAAATTTAAAACTATTACACTATTTTCCAAAAAACCCAGGGAAACAACCCAAAACTAACCCCCCCAAAAACCTACTTTTTTTATCTGGTTCCCCCCATCCCTTTTTTGGCACCTGGGGTTTTTAAAAGGGGTAAGGGATTTGAAAAAAATATTAAAAGACCCCCCTTTGTTAACGGGGCCAAGCAAAATTTTCCCTTAAAAATTAATTTTAAGGGAAATTTTAAAAATGGTTTTTCTTCCCTATAAAAATTTAATTACGGGGACCCGGGGGCCCCCTTTTAACCTAAAAAAGATTAATCAAACAAAGTTCCAGACTTTCGGGTTTTTTTTCACACTAAGGGTTTTAAAACCAATTTTAAAAAGTTTTCTAAATTTCCCAAATTTGGGGCCGGTTATTTGGGGAAGGGAAAAAAAGGGGGAAAACAAGGGAAATGTATTATAAAGGGGGATATCAAAATTTAACCTTTCAGAAATAATAGAAGTTTTTTCCCCGATGGGGGGTGGGAAAACCCGGGTCAAAGCGCTTTTCCTTAATTAAAATATAAAATGGCCATGAAGTGTGCTATAAGGGAAAGTTGTAAAGGAACGAGAAAACCAAAACCCATTTTTTCTAATTTAAAGTTAGAAAACAGTTTTCCTTTTAAAAAATATCATGCAGGAACGGGTAAAAATTTTCCACCAAAAAACCTTTTTTTTCTTTAAGGGGGGGGGAAGAAAATTTCTTCTTTTCTCTTTTGGGGGGTTATTAAAAAATTAATTGGAAATAAAAAATTTAATTTTAAGGGATAAAATTTTGGTTTGAAACCTGGGGGAAGGGGGGAATTTTTTTGGGAATGATGGGTTTTATTTTTTAAATTTTCCCGGGGAAAGGGGGTTCCGGAGCGGTTGGGGGGGGGTTTGACAATATTTTTTAGAGGGTTTTAAAAAAGGGGGGGGCCCCTGGATTTTTTTAAAGGGTTTTTTCCGCCAATTTGAAAAAAATTTGATAAAAGAAAAAAATATTTGTAAAATTTTCAATTTGAAAGGAAAATCCAGGGTTTAGGGGCCCTAAAAAAACTATTAAAAGGGGGATAAAAAAATTAAAAATTTTAAATAAAAAGAGGGTTTAAAATAATTTTAAATCTGTTTTTTTGGCGGAAAAAATTTGGGAAGGAAGTCAAAAAATTTCCTTGAAATAAAAAGGGGTTAAAAGTTTTAAAAAAGGGGCCGGAAAAAATGATAAAAAATAAAAAAAGTATTTAGTGTTAATTAAGGGGTTTTAAAAATTTTGCTTTTTGCCCGGGGGGTTTTTTGTTTTGGGGGAAAAAAAAGGAAAAAAATTTTAAGAAAAGGTGAAAATTAATAAAAATAAATGTAAAAGGTTTTTAAGGGGGGAAAAAAAATTTGGGGGATGTGTGAAGGGAAATTTGGATTAAAAAATTAAATTAAAATTTGGTTGTAGGGGGTTAAAGTTTAGTTTATTTGGGGAATGGGTAGAAAGGAAGTAAGTTAAAGGTTGGTTTTTTGGGGTTGCCCGAACCCCCCAACAGGGGGAAAAAAATTTTTATTTTTTAAAATGTTCCAAATTAAATTTTGTTTTTGGAAAGAATTTTGTGAGTTTGGGGTTTGTTTGGTTTTTGTTTTGTTTTTTAAAATTTGGGGGTTTTTTTATTTTTGGGTTTTAAGTTTTTATAAAAAGGAAGGGGGTTTTTGGTAAAAGTTGTTTGTTTTTGGGAGGTTAATTGGTTT
Organism: Oophaga sylvatica; assembly: GCA_033576555.1. NCBI lineage: Eukaryota > Metazoa > Chordata > Amphibia > Anura > Dendrobatidae > Oophaga > Oophaga sylvatica. The sequence continues at coordinate 19,663 of JARQOD010006519.1, read as the reverse complement.
CAACCACTTAATTTTTTTTAAAATTTTTTTTTTGGGTTTTAAAGGTGGGAAAAAAATTTTAATTTGGTAAAAAAAAAGTAATTAAAAAGAATATGTAAAAAAAGGGTTTGGGTTTTTATTTTTTAAATTTTTAAAGGCCCTTTTTTATTTAAAAAGTTAAGGGGAAAATTAAAATTAAAGGTATTTTTTGGGAATGATTTATTTTATTGGTGGGTTTTGGGGGAATATAGGGAAAATAAGGGGGGAAAAAAATTTTTAAAAAGGGTTTTTTTTTAAGAATTAGGGAAAATGGGGAATAAATTATGGAATTTTGGGGGGGATTGTAAAATGAAAGGGAATTTTGGGAAAATTGGGTAAAAATAGGGGATTTGGAAATAATTTGTAAAGGAATTTGGGGAAAGGATTTGGGGAAATTAAAGTAAGGATTTGGAAAATTGTAAAAGGAAGGATTTAAAAAGGGGGAGGTTTTAGGAAGGGAACCGGGATTTTAAGATTGTGGGAATAAATTTTGGAAATTTAAAGGGAAGGGATTTTGGGAATTATTAAGGGGTTTTGGGAATATTGGGGGTTTTAGGATAAATTAAAAGGAAAAACCCTTCCGAAATGTTGCCCAAATTCCCAAAATAGCTCAGTCAGGGCGGGTTTGATCCCCCCATTGGGGCAGCAAACCATCTCTCAATGACCCCAAATTTCGGAGGGGAACCGGGCAAAACAGTTTCCCCAACAAAAACCGGGGAATCTATGAAAGTAACTTGAAAACGGGAATAAAAAAAAACAAAAAAAAAACCAAAAAAAAAAAAAACTAAAAAAAAAAACAAAAACCAAAACCACAAACAAATTTTGTCGGGAACCTACTTTAAGGGGGGAAAAACCCTTTAAATAGGGGGATTTCCTCCAGCATTGGCGGGAAGGAACTGTTTTGGAAAAATTTGGCGCGGGGGCCCCTTTAAAAAGAGCGGGGGGGTGCGGGGGCGCGCCCCTAACCCAGTGGGCAGGGAAAACGGGCGGGGGGGACCACCCGGGGGGGGGGGAAAGGGAAAGGGCCCGGGAATGCCAAAGAGGCGCAGAGGAGGCGGGGGCACGGGAAGGACGCGGAGCGCGGGTGAGGAGAGCGAGGGTCCCGGTCGGGCCCACCAGGCGGGGACTGCGGGCCCCTTACAGTACCCCCCCCCCCTTCAAAACCCCCCCTTCTTTGGGCCCCAGAAGAAATTTACCCTGGTTAAAAGGGGGGGCATGGGGGTTTCCCCCCGGGGGGCTCCCGGGTTTCCCTCTCCCGGGAACCAAAACCCCCCTTCCAATCCAAACCAAAAAAAAAGCCCTTTCTTCCCATCTTTTTTGGCCAAAAATTGTTCTCTACCCAAAATTAAATTCATCAGCAGACACTGGAGCAGGGGGGTTTGAAACCTGTAAAACTTAAAAAAAAGGATTTATAAAAACCCAAAGGGTTTTTTAAAAGGAGGATACAAAAAAAAAAAATTAGGAATTCTCTTTTTGGGCCCGGGGAAAGTTTCAATTTTTTAAGGCCCCCGGGTTTGTGATTACTGATGGATCTAAAAAGGGGCCCCGTTTAAACCCCAAGGGGGGAATTTAACTTGTAGGACGGAATTTTTTGGGGGAACATATTTGGCAAAACCGGGACTTTGTCCCCGGGGAGGAAAAATTGAGGAGGATCCGGGGAACTTTTTTTTTTTCAGCAGTCTTTTCTTTGCCCCGGGGGTTTGGACTGAAAAATTCGGACCGGGGGACTCCCCCAATTTGGGGGGGAAATTCTTAAACCAGAAAATTCCCCCGGGCGGGATTGCCCCACAGAAAAGGGGGAAACAGGGAAAGGGATCCGGGGGGGTGCTGGGAGACAAACAAAAAAAGGGGAAAAAAGGATTGGTGGAAAAAAGGCGCTCCATGTTTTTGTAGGAAAAATTGGGGGCCAAAAGGCGGGGCCCCCCCCTTCAAAATGGGGGGCATTAACGAAAAAATGTCGAAAGATAAAATGGCAAATTTTTTTTATTCCTTGAAATTGGGAAAAGGGGTTGGGGGGAAAAGGGAGGAAAAACCCCCAGGGTAAATTTCTAAAAATTTAAAAAAGGGGCCCCCAAAAACCCGTGAGGTGAAAAAGGAAACCCCAAAAGTCCGCCCAAAAATGTGGAAAGGAAGACCTTAAAGAGGGAAGTTGGGGGGGAAAAAGTTTTTTAAAAAACCGGGGAGACAAAAGGCCCTGGCAGGGGAAATTGAAGTGAAAATTTTGGGAAAAGGGAAGTGAAAAAATAAAACTTAAAACCGGGAAAAAAAGGGGGGAAAAGAACAAAATTGAATTTCCTTTTGGCTTTTAGGGCTGAAAGGGGGAGGGGGGTCCCGGGAAAAAGGGGGAAAAAGGGCCGGTAGGCGGGTGTCTCAATTTTTTGGGGGCCACAGGAAAACAGGCAGAAAAAAAGGGTCTTTTTAAATTCCTTTGCGGGGTGGGGCCCCCAAATTTTGGGGGGGGGTAAGGGTTTTGGGGGGGGTTTTTTTTAAACCAGCTGGGCCAAAAGTTTAGACAAAGTGCCCCAAGGGTGGGGTTTCTTTTTCCCAAATTTTTTTTTTTCGGGATACAACGTTTTACCAGGGGGGAGACTTTTTTTAGACTCACGGGAGCCCCCTTTCTTTCACCCCGGGCGGGATCGATGATTTTTTTGGGCCCTCATCTTCGAATCCGACACCAGGAAAGCCCGAGACAAGGCTTTCCCCCTTGGGGAGGGGTTTTTTGTCCCGGGGCGAAAATCAAAAAAAAAATCAAAAGGCCGGGGAAAAAAAAAAAACAAGGCCCCCGGGCCCTTTGGGGCGAGGATTAAAGTTCTGTGCCTGCGGGGAAGGGTTTTCCCATTTTTTTTTTGTGGTCCGGTAGATAAAACCGATAAAAGGGCCCCCTTTGGGAGAAAGGTAACGCACCCCAAAAAATCCCAAACCTTAATGGCCAAAAACTCTCGATCCCCTTTATGGAGTAGTTGCCTCGGAGGAGGAAAAAGAGTTTGGGAAAAAAACCCGCGGGGTTTTACCATCCTCCCCGGATGGCGTATTTTTGGGTAAGAACCGCCCCGGGCTCCAGCAGAGGAAGCGTCCCCCCCGGGGAAGAACTGTTTTGTTCCCAATCCGGGCAAAGCAGCACTGGGGGCGGAAGGAAACCCCTTTTTTTAAAGAAAAGGGGGAAGGCCCCTCTGCTTGGGGTTTTCCCACTGTTTGGGGTTAGAAATCCTTGGCGGTGGACCCGCGAGATTGGAAACCCAAGTCCGGGAAGAGAATTTGGGGGTAAAAAGGGAGACGGTTTAATATTTGGGCCCAAATTTCCCGGGAAAAACCCGCTAAATTTGGCCCTTTCAACCCCTCCGGGGGGGGGCCAAATTTTCTCGAGGGCCCGACAATTTCTGGGACCCAAATTCTGGGCCTTTGTCTGAAAAAAGGGGTGTACCCCAGAAACGGAAGCGATTTCTGCTCAAGGAGGCCCTTCTCATAAAAGGCGAAGGGGTTTATTTTTCCGGGAAGGCCTGAGCGGGAACCCCTGAAAACATCCCCCCCGGTGAGACTCAAATCCGGGAGGGGAAGCCCAAGATTTTCTTTCCAAGGGTTTTCACCAAAACGCAGGAGTAGGGGGAGGCCCCGGAAAAATGCATTGCCCAACTCCTGAAAGACTCCGGGAGAAATTACAGAGCCCAAAAAGGGCCATCACCAAGTATTCAAATGGCCGTCCGGGTTTTAAAATGCCGTCTCCACTCTTTCCCGGGGGGATAAAACCCTTTTTGTATGCCCACAAAAGATCAAATTTTTGGTAAAAAGGACTCTACCCCCTCAAAGACGATAAAAACAGTTCTGGAATGAGGGGAAAAAGAGGGTCCCTTATTTTTCCCCGTGATGGGAATTTGGGCCTTTTTGTACCCTTTACAGGGAGGAGGGGACCCTTTTCTTTCTTTTTAACAAAGGGAAAAAAACCCCCCCCCGCTGGGGGGGTTTTAAAATTTCCCCGGTTTAAACCCTTTTGCTAATTTCCCTCCTCGAATATTGGACATTGCCCGGGGTCTCAGCAGCATAAAAAGGGGGTAAATACGCCCCCGGGGGGGGGGCGTGGGTTAACCGGCAACGGGCCCAACGGGCAATCATATGGTCAAATTCCCGGGGGGTTTAATGTCTCTGTTCCATTATTGAAGCCCTCAGAAAAAAGACCAATAGGGAAATCGGGAGGCCCAGGGGGAATTTAGAGGTGTAGGAAAAATTTAGACAGGATAAACCGGGCCCCCAGACAAGTTTTTTTTACAGCCCCTGTCCCCAGCGAAGAACCTTTTCCTTTCTGCGTCGGCCCCAGGTGCATTTTTTTTGGGGGCCAGGGCAAAACCTATTTAAGAAAGAAAGAGGAGGTGGGGGGTTTTTTTTAAAACATGAAACGAGTTTCTCTCGGGAAATGAAAAAATTCCCACCTGCGGGGTTTTTATGATTTGGGGTGTTAAGTCGGATGGGACGGGGGGTTTAGGGGGGGCCCCCATCCACACAGAAAACCAGAATTCCCAAGGTTTTCAACAAAAAGGTTTTGGGTTTGGAAGGGTGATATTTCCCTTACTAGGGGCCTGGGGACACGAGTTTCCCCAGCTGCTCCAGAATAAAGGTTGGGCCATTTCAAAAGTGGGGGTTTTTCTTCCCGATCAAAATTGAAAACCAAACAGAAAGGGGGGGATAAAGGGAGGATTTTTTTTTGTTTTGGGGGTTTCCCTTTCTCCGAGCAAAACCTGCCCACAGGCTTCCCAAAACCCCCGGAACGGGTTTTTGGACCCAGTGCTTTTTTAACTCCCGCATTAAAAGGGGCAATTTTTTTCTGGGGAGGGGGGGCTTTTGATTCCGGGGGGGCCCTTTGCCCAAATTTTGGGTCGGGGGCCCAAAACCTCCCTTAGGCTCGGGAGTGTCCCCCTAAAGGGGGGGAAAAAAGGGAAAAAGGGGTTTTATAGATCTCGGGACAGGGAGGGTGCAAGTGGGGGAAAAATTTTTTTTTTTTAAACGGGTGATCTTTTTGGGCTCTTTCCCGGGAAAACCGTAAAATTAAATTCCCGATTGGAAAGTTTTATTAAACCCTTTTCTAGAGAGGTTGGAACCCCCCCGGAAATTCGTTTTTTAAATAGGGCCCCGGAAACGGGACCCCCCAAAAACCCAAATTGGGAGTTTTCTTTGTCCCAAGCTATTTTCGGGAAGGCTAAAGCCGGGAAAAAAAACCTTATGGCTTTATTGACCAATTTTGGGGACTCTCCTGAGGGGAGACGCAGCAGAGATGATCCCGGGGGGGGAAACCCTTCCTCCGGGTTCGTCGAAAAACCTTTCCGGAAGGGCCCCAAAGGGAGAAAAAGGCAGGTTTTCAGCCCCACCAGAGGTTTCCCTCTCCCCCCAAGAGGATTAAGCCAGGCCCAGGGCCCCTCCCCCCGGGTTAGGGGGGGACATAAAAGAAGGAAACTTTTGGGGGGGTCAGATTTTTTAAACGGGTTTGTCCCAGGAGTTAAAAAATGCGGGGGGTGCAAAATATTAATAAAAAACCCGGGGCCAGAGCAGGATCGCCCCCAAAAACCTAGGGGGGAGCTGACAGTGGGGGTTCCGGGGAAAAAAGGGGAAAACCAAGGGAAATTTGGGGGAAATCAGGGGGATGACGGTTTTAGGGGAGTAAGGGCCCTCCAGGGGTGGTTTGCTGGTGATAAAATTCAGGGGGTGTCCAAGGGAAAATTGACGTTCCGCAGGGGGGACCCAGGATGGCCCCCTGTTGAGCCCCTTCTGACGGGGGGACAGCTCTTTACACAGTTCCGGGGGAAAAAAAGGGGTTTGGGGGGTTGCCCCCGGGGTTTCCATGGCCCGAAAAACGGGTTAAGGGGGTTTGGGTTTGGGTTTGGAATTTACTGACGAACGGGTCAGGGGGGGTTTGGGAACCAAAAAAGTTTTAAATTATACAAAAAAGGTTTACTTGTGAGGGGGGGCGGGGGTACCCGGGGAAAAAGGGCGGGGAATTTCCCCGGGCGGGGGGTTTTGGGTTTAGTTTCGGACGGGCGGTTTGTCACAGCAAGTGCCCCAAGGGAATTCTCGGGGGCAGGCGGTTTTTTAATGGTAATGCCCCGGGAAAGTCTCGGGGAAGGGGGCAGGTTTTTAAAAAGCCAAAGGGGACCAAGGAAGTCTCTGGGCCCAAGGCGGTTTGTCCCCGGCAAGTAAACCAGGCGTCTCTGGACAGGCTTTTTTGTCACGGAAAAAGTGACCGGGCCCAACCCTCGGGAAAAGGCCAGGTTTGTCACGGGAAAAGGGGCCCCGGGCCAGTTCTGGACAGGAAGGTTGTCAGGGCAAGTGACCGGGGCAGTCCGGGGGGGGCCCAAGGCAGGTTGTCACGGCAAGGGGAACCAGGCAGGGGTCTAAAAACATGAAAGGTATAAAACAACCTGATTTGGGGGAAACCCCTCCAGGTGGGTGCAGTCGGTTTGGCCCAAGAGGGTTCGCCCCCCAGGTGACAAAAGACCCGGGGGGGAAATCTCTGCAGATGTTTGGCCAAAACTTCCAAATTTGGGAGCTCCCAATTTCGGGGGGGCAGATGTTTCGTTTCCCGGGGTGAGCAGCAAGACCCGGGGGAAATTCGGGCGTTTAAATTTCCGGGGAATTTCCGGATGGAGTGCAGTCGGATGGCAGATGATGGGTTTCCTAGGGGGAAGAAAGGCCAAAGGGAACCGGGGATCTCTGCGGATGACTTTCCGAACCACGGGAGGGAAAAAACGGGCGGGGAAACGGAGGGGCCCAAAGGCAAACCCGGGACGGGAAAAACAGGCAGTAACTGGAATCAGAGCTGAAAAGGGGGTTTTAAAAAAGGGTTTGACTGAAGGAACAACATTGCTCGGGCACCTACATTAAGGAGGAAACCCTTAATTAGGGTTTGGGGGCCTCCCCAAAAATTTGGCCCGGAGGGCCCGAAATTTTGGAAAAAAAGCGGGGGCGGCTTTTCCCTTTTAAGGAACCGGGGGGGGAGGGTTTCGGGGGCCGGCGCCCCTTTAAAGGCCCGTTTGAAAGGGGGGGGCGGGGACCAGAGGGCCCCCAAGGGGGGGGCGCCCAGGGGGAAGCCAGAGGCGCAGAGGAGGCGGGAGCCCCTTTTTTAAAGGGGTGGCGCAAGGGGAGGAGAGCGAGGGCCCTGTCTGGCCGCAGGCAGGGACGCGGGCGGTACCCAAACATTGCAATTTATATGTGACAGTCAAGACTTTTTAATTTTTTAAGTTTATAAAAACGTTTTCCCTTTTTACAGGGATGTATGACATGTTCCCGCATGGACTCATCAATGTGATGGGCGCAATAATGTACGATAAAAAATAACCTTTTAAAAAAAAAAAAAAAATGCAATTTTTCACAATTTAAGTGTGTGGGCCCGCAAGTGTAGGTGAAAAAAAAGGCTACGGATAGCAAAGGGATATTCTAGGGTGATCAACAGTGGACAGCCCCTTTATGGGGGAATGGGGGATGTTTTTACTGGGACTTTAATAAAGTTCCCCCCGGGGTGGGAAAATTTTGCATTTTTTGCCCTTTTTTACAGGGTTGAAGGGGGGGGTTTTAAAAACAAAGTCTGGTTTTGGCCCAAAGGGTTTATCCCGTCACCACTTTCCTTCCAACTGTCACGCGAGGGTTTTGGGGGTACGTGTTTTTAATTAGATGACTCTCTATAAAATTGGGCCTTACGCACGTTATTTTTGCCCCAGGGGCGCAAAAAAAAAAAAGGGCAGCAGTTTCATTTTCTGTTTAATACCCCCCCTTGACCAACAAAAAAAAAACCCCGGTTCCCTCTTTAACAACTAAAGACTAACAACATTTAAAGGTTGACGCTGACTTTAATTTTAGGTACAGTATTAAAATTGACATTTTCCATGAGTTAAAAAAGCATATGATAACCCATTTTAAACCCTTATTAATTTATTCGTTGTGGTTGTTTAACGCACTTGCAGGGTTTTTTTAAAATAAAAACCCTTTTTTCAGTATGCAATATGCACCCTTTTTAGATGTAATAATTTTTTATACACATTATTTTCCAGGTTTTTAAAGCTGGCCATTTCATATATGGGGGTGTGAATTTTCAGTTGGCATCTTTTGTGTAATTTTTTTTAATTTTCTTTTAAAAAATAAAACTCGTGAAAGATGATTTAAAGAAAGGGTTTTTAAGATTCGTACATTTTATTGACTGCATTATCTTACAGGAAAAGATAAAGTTTTCCCTTAAAAAACATTTTTGTAAGTTTTGGGGAAAAGTACTTTTATGCATTAATTTTCCAAAAAAAGTTTAACATATTTTTTTGTTTTTGTTACCATTTCTAATAGGGCATGTGGGAGATATGGGGGGGGGGGTGTTGGGGGCAAAATTTTTTTGTCCATATTTTTTTATAAAAAATTTAAACATTCTTGGCCCGGAAAAAATTCACAATTTTCCGTTTTAAAAACATAACAATTTAGGGTGAGGGTCTTCCCCATTTTTTGGGGCATGGGTTTGACATGGGTTTTTCTGTGCAAAGTGTAGGGGAAAAGGGGGACTTCTTTTTCCCGGGCACACAGCAAAAGGGGAAAAAGTTTGGGGTTTTTCTGAAACCCCCCTAACACTATTTTGCTTGTGTATTGGTCTGTGGACACACCCCTTCTGACAAAATGGCCCGTGATTTTTAGGGCCCCGGGAGTAAAAAAAAAGGTTCAGGTGGTAGAAAAAAATTTAAACATAAAAAGGAACATTTTGGGTAACGTTGCCCAATCATTTAATTTAATCGGAAAAAAGGAAAAAGACAAAATTTAGGGAGATCCATGCCCTTTTTATTTTCAGAAAAAATTTAAAAACCTTCTAATTATCGGAGGATAGTCGCATTCGACGGTCTGTTTTAAACCCCCTGGGGCCAAAAAAACCGCTTTCCATAATAAAACTTGGGAGCAGGGCCCCAAAACCCACCCCCAATGCATACTGGCAAAACCTGGCCCTGTAACCGGCCCTTAATTTGAAGGCCCAAAAAATTGAATGGGGGGAGCCCTTGGGGGGTACACTGAGAGGGGAAAAAACATGTAGTCTGTCACCATTTTTTACGGAAACGTTTTTCCCCCCGTGGGCTGGAGGCCCTCTCGGATGGTTTTAGGGCAAATTTGTGGCGCTTTCCACAAAAATTCGCCACCCTTTTTGGGAAAATACGGGCTTGCCCCGTTTCAGAGGCGCTGCTTGTGCTCCTCTTTTTTGCAGAGCGTCTCCACTGCCCCCGAAAGCCAAAAAGCTGCTTTGTAAAGCAGTAGCGCAGCAGTTGCTCTGGCTGGAAAGGAGAACATTTTTGGGTTTTGGGGACCATTGTTTCCCTTTGGGACTCCCGGGAATTTTTTCGTCCCTTCAAAAGGGGTTGTATGAGGCTTTGTAAGTTTTCCCGGGGGGGGGGAGCGAGGGGCTAGGAGGGGTTTTACACCCAATAAATTTAGACGTGGTGAGAATTTTGGGGGGGATGCGGGCGGTCGTTTCTCAGGCAAGCACAAGAAACAAAACCAAAGTGCTGCAGAATTTCCCCAAATGGCCAAGAAACCCCTTTCCCCTGCCCAAAAGGGGGGCATCTTTTGGGTTTCCCCTGCATCACCCCCCCCTCGCTCTTTAAAAAATTCGGCTAGGGGCGTTGGGGTCCCCCTCTGGACGATGTCTTCCTCCTCCATTGGGCCCCATCCTCATCCTCCTCACAAAATTTTAACCCCGCCCAGGGGCCCCTTTTTTGAGGTAACCCCAAAATTTCGCGGGGCTGTCCAGAAAGGGGATGGAATTTGGGGGATCCTCATTTCCCCCAACCCCTTCCCCAAAAACCCCATCCCCCTTTGTGGGGGTTTCCCGGTTTTTTGAACAGGCCCGATAAGGGGGACAGGCCCCGACTGACTTTGCAAACATCTGCACTCGCCATCCCCCGTTTTACTCATCAAAAGCACGCAAAAAAGTGGGGGAGGGTTTTCCTTCCCTAGAGGCCCCCCTCCCTTTTGGGGAAGTTTGTGAAAGGCGAAATAAAAAAAGCGAGTTGTTTTCGCCCGATGAGCTAAACCCATTACTGCTGGCTGCTGCCCCACACAACCACTCCCCAAAATATGTAACGGGAAAATTTCCCCCTTTGGGGGGTACGTCCCCCATATGATGCGATGTTTTAGGGGAAAGGGGAAATCTGCGTTGCCGAGCTGCAATGCGCCCATTTTGGCCATGCTGGAACGTCGCAAAAAGAGCGACTTTTAGGCGGGCCTTGTGCAGAGTTTCATCCTCAAAAAAAATCTCACGACCAAGTTGAGCACATTTGCCGGGGGATGGTATGTGAGTTTAGGTTGCCAAGGGGCCCCGAGCTGCCACCAGATTTCGGCCCTTTTTTCACACAATACCAAGCCGGTGGGGGATTCGCGGGGAAAAAAACCCCCCACTCGCTCTCCCCTTGATGGCATTTCCCAGAGCTCCGCGGTTTTTGGCTTCGATTCCCCCTGGAAAATTAAATTTTAGGACGGCCCCCGTTGTGTTTGGCCCCGGCTGTTCAAAATCGGGGGGCTCAGGAAGCGTCACGGGTCCATGTGGGGGTAACCCCGGACGGCCCTGCAGCGGGTGGGTTTTTTTTAGGAACTGGAGAAAGGGGGAAAGGGGTCCCAAAGTGGGGGCAACGGGGTTCCTGCAAACCTTGGAGTTGGCAGAACACGTTTTCCCGCGGGGGGCTCGCAAAATTCCCGACCCGGGTCCCCAACCCTTGACCCCAAAGGGCAAATGAGGGGGAAAAGGGACGTCGTGGGGCATGGGAAGGTCCAAGCACGGTGGTAAAGGGGGACCCTTTCTTTTCTGACGGGGGTTTTAAATAAGGGGGCATGTTTAAATTTTTTCCCCCAACATGCTTTTCAGAAACCCGGGGCGGGTTGCCCGCTGAAAAAAAAAATTTGGGGGGCACATTGTATTGTGGGACTGGCCCAAAGCCATTAAGTACGGGGGAAAAAACCCGTTTTCCACCCCCTGAATGACAGGGATTTCAAGGGACAGGAGTTTTGCAATGCCAGCAATTTAAAAGCCTTGGTCGTGATGGTTTTTTCCGAGTAAAGGGGTCTTTTATTTCCCCTTTCCTTTTGCTTTCCGATGGGGTGTTTTTTGGGGCCCGGGGATGTTAAAGGAAAGACAGGGAAAATTTTTTGCCTTTTTTGGGTTTGGGAAAAAACACTGGGTTTTGGGCAAACCCTTTAAAAGAGGTTCCCTTTCCCTGGGGATCCCGTAGGAAGCCCAACCCCTGTTTTGTGAGCTGAAGAAGGGGGGCTCCAACACGAGTGAAATGTTTGGTTTCTGGGGTTTAGGTTGGCCTAATCTCCAGTGTTTCTTTGTAACAAAACCCCGTGCTTTTTCCGCATTGTTTTTCCCCCCATATTTGTGGTTTTTTTAAGGTTTTCTTTACACTTTTACCTCTTTTTCCCTTTTTTATTCACAGCTTGCATTTTTACCCTAGCAAAATTTTCATCGCAAGGTTTTGTCAAAAAAGGACCACGCAGTGCAAAGTTTCCCGGGAGCGCCCGTTTTTGGCTGTTGTAAGAGGAAAATGCACGAAAAAAGGGTTCCAAAATGGAAGGTTTCAGGGAAACGGTTGCAGCCCACCTCTCCCTTTCGGGTTTTGGGCCGTTGGGGGCAATCTCTTCCTCAGAGCTTTCTCCCCCACCTTCCTGTTCCTCACGCCTGTTGGGGGCTTTGGGGCCTCTTTATCTCCCCGTTTCCCTCTTCCAAAAAACCCCGCTGCTGTTGAAGTTGGCTGGCCGAAACCCGCTCAAAAAGAAAATGGAAACCCGGTCTCAAACATCATCAGATGCGTTCTGCGGGTTTTTGCTTGGGCCCTCCCGGGACTTTGGGTCCCCCCCTTCAGATTCAGAATCACGCTGTTGGGGCATCACTGCATACTCCCTCTTCTTCACATTTCAGAATGCTGTTGGCTGGGCCCCCGTTTTTCAACCAAAAAATTCTTTGGGAAAAGGGAAGGGAGGGATCAGCTGGGTCCTTTAAAAGACTCTCTGGGCTGCCCCGGGCAATTTTTTCAGGCGGGGGAAAAAAAGGGGCCCGATGGTTGTTAACAGTGCCCGTGGTCCTGGGAGGGGTGGAAGCTTGAAGGGCGATGCTTTTGGGTGCCCCTCCAAACCCAAAAACGGCTTCAATTTGTTTTTTCCCGCAGCAGGGGGGTTTCCCGGGGCTCCTACAAAAGGGGGCCCTAAAGGAAAAAGCTCATGGGGAAAACCCGGTGGGGGTTTTCTTTTGTCACTGGGGGGGGCAGCAGCCACAGAAAAACCCCCCCCGTTCCCCCTTCCCCCGCTGAAAAATCCACTCCACGACCAAAGTGCCTTACTCCCTGGGCCCTTTTCATTTTTGGGAGATTGATAAAAAAAGTCAGAAAATTAAAGGGGCCCAAGTGTGGGGTTTTTTCCTCAAAGACGGGAGTGAAAAACTGCAGGGAAAATGTTCATTTGCCCGTGAAAAGGGCCCCCTTTTTTGTACTTCTAAAAGTGGTTTTAACCAATGAAATTTTAATTTTTAAAGGGAAAAACGCGTCACACTAATTTGATTATATTTTTTTAAAATGAATGGAGCGGGCACCCAAAAAGAGAAAAATGTTGGGAAGGGGAAAGGGAGGTGGGCACACGCCCCAGGGAAAACTACAACCCGCAGTGGTTTTAAGAAAAATAACTGGGAGCGAATCTGCAATCAAAAAATGAAAAGCTCACAGGGCTACAGTGAAATGCAGGCCCCCCCCCCCCCCCAAATGTTCAGTAGCTGTTTTTAAAGGCCCCCTTTTTGTACTTTATAGTGTTTGGGAACCAATTTTATTGTATACGGAAAGGGGGGGAAACCGCTCACAATAATTTGATTAATATTTTTTTTAAAAAGAAGGAGGGGAGCACCAATTAGAGGGAAAAATGTGAAAGGGTTGGGGGCAATTGTGGGCACACGGTCAGCAGGGGCTACAACCAGCAATGGGTTTAAGAACCCAAAATGGAGCAAAAATCTGCACTCCCAAAAAAAGAAAAAAAATCACAGGGCTACAGTTAAAAGCAGACAACGGGGTTCCGTTTGCTGTAAAATGGGGCCCCTTTTTGTATTTTTATTTGTGTTTGCAAAAAAAAAGTATTGTATACGGATGGAAAAACGGGGTCACACTAAAAAAGATTATTTTTTTTTAAAAAAAGAATGGAGGGAGCCAAACCCAAATTTGGGGAAAAAAAATGGGAAGGATGAGGCAAATGAAAAATTTTTCCCCCAGCAGACTACAACCACAGTGGTTAAGAAATAACTGGAGCGGGAATCTCACTCCCAAAAAAAGAAAAAACTCAAAGGGGCTACAGTTTAACACTGCAGACAACTGTTCATTTGCTGTGGAAAAAGGCCCCCTTTCTGTACTTTTTAATTTGTGTTTGCAACCAAAAAATTGTAATTTCGGATGGAAGGGGCGTCCCCATAAAAATTATTTTTTTTTTTAAATTAAAATGGACAGCACCAAAAATTAAAAAAAAAATGTGGGAAAGGGTGACGCAAGGGGCACACGCCAGCAGACTACAAACCCCGCAGTGGTTTTAAGAACTATCTGGAGCGTGATCTGCACTCAAAAAATGGGAAAAAACCCCACCCGGGCTACAGGAAAAATGAAAACAATGTTCACTATCGTGAAAAAGGCCTTTCCCTTTTTGTTCTTCCCATAGTGTTTTGGGAAAAAAATGGGATTGTATACGGGTGGAAGCGGGGGTTCCCCACTAAAAAGATCCCTGTTTTAAAAATTTTAATTGAATGGAGCTGCCCAATTCCACCAAAAAAAAATAAAAAAAAAGAGTCAGGGAGTGAAACTGAAGGGGTGCCTACAAAAAGCGGTGGATTGGGGGGAAACAAATGCAGGGTCACCTCACTCTCCCCACACACACCTTGGCAAGGTGTTTTTTTTTTAAAAAAACCCTGAAAAGGGAAAAGGAACTTTACACAGCGGTTTGGGAAACTAGCCTGCCTAAAGCCAGGGAAAACAAAAACGCAATCTCTAAATGTCCCTCAGGAAATTTAGCAAAAGCAGCGTTCTTTCCCCCAACCCGGGTTCCCCCCCCCCCCCCCCCCCCCCCCAGCACAGGACGCTTTTAAAAAGGTTTCGGCGCCTTTTTAAGTGCATTCTGACCCTCATTTCAGCAGCCCAAACACAGCCCTTTCCTTTTGTTAAGATTTACCCCAGCATTTTCAGGGTGGCCAACCCTCGTTTGGATTCCTCAATTTGGGTTACCCAAAATTTACATTTTCCCTCAAAGAAATTTTGGGAAAATCCGATTCCGGGGATACCCATATTGGGAAAAATTTTTCGAAAATAAGTATCGAATTCCCCATACAGCGGAAAATCGGCCCCATACCCGATTTCTTGCGGTTTTCGGAAAAGCTCAACACTAGTCCCCTACTTCTCTTTCCCAAACCCCCACGTGGGGCCCCCCCAAAGCAATTTTTTCCCCAAAATGGGGGGATCACTTACACAGGGGCAAAATTTCACAACAACTTTTTGGGGTTTTCCCAATTTTTTTCCTGTTTTTTCCTGGGGAAAATTAAAAAAAATGGGGGCTAAAAAAATCTGTTTTGTGGAAAAAAAAAATGGGTTTTTTTTAAAATTTTCACACCCGGGGGATTAATTAAAAATTCTGTGAAGAATTTGGGGGGTTTAAAGTTTTTTACCACATATAATCTTTATTTTAATAAAACCTTTAAAAATCTTTTTTTTATATAGTGCTTAAAAATATTCCCCAGCGGGTTTACAGTTTTTGCAAACATTATTCCCCCCAAAAAGTGGGGGGTTTTCCCCCATATTGAGTATCAAATGTAAATCAGGACAAATTGCACAATAAAAATTTTGGGGGGGTCTTGTTACCCTTTGGGAAAAAAAAAAAAAATTGGGGTTTTAAAAAATTTATTTTTGGTGGAAAAAAAAAAAAAATTCTTTTTTTTTACAGCCCATGTTTATAACTTGTTTTGAAGCACTTGGGGTTTTTAAAATGTCAAACCCCAGAAACTAGATAAGTTTTCCTTTTTTGGGGTCTAGTTTCTAAAATGGGGCAAATTGTGGGGGGGTTTCCCCTGGTTTTGGCACAAAAAGGGGGTACCAAAAGCGACATGGGGTCTAATCTTTTTCCAGCCAAAATTTTGGGGTTTGAAAAAAAATCAAATTTGGGGGCCTTTTCCTTCCGAGGGGTCTTTCGGTTTGGGGCAAAAAAAAGTAAATTTTTTGCCGCACATGTGGGTATCAGCTTTCTTTTGGCAAATTGGACAAAAAAATTTTTTAGTCCAAAATTTTTTCCTGTTTCCCTTGGGGAAAAAAAAAAAAAAATTGGCAACCCAAAAAATTTTTTTTTTTTTTGGGGAAAAAAAATGGGGGTTTTTTTTTTTTTCATGCCCCGGCCAAATTTTAAACTTGTGTGAAGCACCCTTTGGGGGTTTTTAAAAAATGCTCACACAGATATAGAAAGTTCTTAGGGGGTTTTTAGTTTCCAAAAAAAGGGTCATTTATGGGGGTTTCAAAGTTTTGGCCCCCAAAACAGGGGCTCTCCAAAAAAAGTTTTAAAATGGCGGGCCCAAACTCAATTCCAGCCAAATTTTTGGTTTTTTAAAAAAAACAAAATTTGGGGGGGTTCCTTCCCTTTTTGAACCCCTTGTGCGCCCAGACAGTGGGTTTTCCCCCCCATAAAAGGTATCGGCGTACTCGAGGGGAAAATTTCCCCAAAAAACCCTTTTTTTGTCCAATTTCTGCTTTACCCTTTTTTTTAAAAAAAAAATTTTTTTTTTTAAAAAAACAAATTTTTTGAAAATTTAAAAAATTTAAAAATTTCATTTTTTTTTCCCTTTTATGTTGCTTCAGCTTCCCCTGAAGCACCTGAAGGGTTAAAAAAAACTTCTTGGGAAAGTGGGGTTTTTTAGTAACCCTTTAGGGGTTTTATTTTTTTTGAAAGGTGTCACTTTTGGGTTTTTTTTCTCCAAAATTTGACCCCCCCCCAAAATGACTTAAAAAGTGAGATGGTTCCCCCAAAAAAAAAAGAAATTTTTTTAATTTTTTTGAAAAAAAAAAAAAATCCCCGGTCAAAAATTTTTAAACCCCTTTTAACTTCCTAACAAAAAAAAAAAATTTTGGGTTTAAAAATTTTGCTAATGTTAAAGTAGACATGTGGGAAATGTTTTTTAGCAACAATTTTTGTGTGACATATTTCTGTTTTTAAAGGGAAAAAAAAAATTTCCCCCAAATTGGGAAAATTGCAAAAATTTTTTAAAATTTTTCCATAAATTCCCTTTTTTTATAAAAAAAACGCAATTTAAAAACAAAGGGAAATTTTTACCCTGTCAGGGAGTACAATATGTCACAAAAAAAAAATTTTTTAGAATCGCGGGGGAAATTTCCTTTTTTTTAAGCTTTTCCAAAATTACAGCCTCATAAAGAACCTTTGGTTTAAATTGTAAAAATTGGGGTCGGTCCCCCCCCTAAAAGTGGGAAACCACCCTTGGGGGGTTTTTCGGGTTTTTAAAAGGTTTCCCGGGAAAAGGCACAATTTTTAGCGGGGAATGATATGTTTTTTCGTTTTTGACGGGCAAACCCCCGTCTAAAAAATCTGGCCTGGAGGGAACATTTTTTCAGCAAAATTGTTTGTCAATTAAAATTTTGGGTAAATTTTTTCAAAAAAAAAAAATGGATCCTGAAAAAGGCCCCAATTTTATTAGTGCCCCCTGATATGTTATCCGGTGCCCGGGCAAAACCCCCCCTGTTAAAAAAGGGGGGTTTTTTTGCACTCTAAAAATGGAAAGGAATTTGGGGGTGTAATTTTGATTTGCCAAAAAGCAAAATTTAGCAAAAAAAAAAACGATTTTTTCTCTGGAAATTGCTTTTTTTTAAAAACAAAATTCAATTAAAAGATTTTCCCCAAAAAAATTTTTTCCTGGCCCCCGATACCCCGGGGGCTTTTATCTAGAAAAAAATCTGTTTAAAAGGGAAAAAAAGCAGACAGAACTGGGGAAAGGGGGTTCTTGGTATATGCACTGCAGGGTTGGGCCCCATTTAAAATGCCCCTGCCTGCCCAAACTGATACTATGCAGCTTTTTTAGTCCTCAGAAGGACAGTTTTGGGTTTTGATGGGTGTGGGGTTTTAATTTTTATGGGATACCCACACTAAACTAACACACAAAAAAAAATCTCTCCCCAAAAATCAGCAGGGAAATATCCATCCACTGCCGAAATTTTCCGGGGCTGCGGTGACGGGGCTGGCGGGACCAAAGGGCGACAAAGACTTGATGACGCCCATGCAGCCAACCAAAACATTGTAAACCACAACCAAAAATTTGGCCCGCAGCATTACAAATGTGTGGCACCCAAGTAAGCACCAAAATAAAAGGCAGCAAAGCTCTCTAAACACTAAAACAAAGTGGGGGTCTCCTAAAAAATTTTTGACTTTTCCTTTTAGGGGCACAACATACTAGAGTTTAGCGAAAAAAGGCCCAAAATTTTTTAAAAAATTTGCCAAATTTTTTGCCAAAATCAGGGTTTTATGGGAAAAGAAAACCCCAAAGTGGGGGAAGTTCGGGCACGTTTCTGGGGGTCTGTTTTCCCCCGTGACCCCCACTGGGAAAACCGCACTTTTGACGTTCAAGATGGGTTTTTAAAAATTTTTTTTTTTTTACTTGCGTTTTTTTTTAAAAAAAATGGGGAAAAAAATGGGGGAAAATTTTTTTAAAATTTAGCAATTTTAAAATTTTTGGAATTTTTATTCCCTTAAAAAGAAAAAATATGTCACACAAAAATAGTTGCCAAATAACATTTCCCACATGTCAACTTTACAGCAGCACAATTTTGGAAAAAAAAATTTTTTTTTGTTAGGCAGTTATAAGAGTTAAAAGTTAACTAGCAATTTCTTCATTTTTACAAACAAAATGTACAAAACCATTTTTTTAGGGACCACCTCACATTTGAAGTCACTTTGAGGGGTCTATATGGCAGACAAATACCCAAAAGTGACACCATTCTAAAAGCTGCACCCCTCAAGGTACTCAAAACCACATTCAAGAAGAAGTTTTATTAACCCTTCAGATGCTTCACAGGAGCTGAAGCAACATAGAAGGAAAAAATGAACATTAACTTTTTAGTCACAAATATGATCTTTTACAAACAATTTTTTAAATTTTAACAAGGGTAAAAGGAGAAAATCGACAGATAAGATTGTTGATCAATTTCTCCTGAGTACTCCGTATACCCAATATGTGGGGGAAAACAACTGTCTGGGAGCACAGCAGAGCTCGGAAAGGGGGAGGAGCGCCATTTGACTTTTTCAAACCAAAATTAGCTGGAATTGAGATTGGACAACATGTCGCGTTTGGAGAGCCCCTGATTCGCCTCTAAACAGTGGAAACCCCCCACAAGTGACCCCATTTTGGAAACTAAACCCCCTAAGGAACTTATCTATAACTATGGTGAGCACTTGAACCCCCAAAGTGTTTCGCACAAGTTTATAATGCCTGGGCATGAAAATAAAAAATCCTATTTTTTCCCACAAAAAAAAAATTTTAGTCACCAAACTTTTATTTTCCCAAGGGTAACTAGAGAAATTGGACCACAAAACGTTGTTGACCAATTTGTTCTGAGTATGCTGATACCGCATATGTGGGGGGAACCACTGTTTGGGCGCAAGGCAGAGCTCGGAAGGGAAGGAGCGCCATTTGACTTTTTCAAACCAAAATTGGCTGGAATCGAGATTAGACGCGATGTTGCTTTGGATAGCCCCTGAAGTGCCTAAAACAGTGGAAACCCCCATTAAGTGACCCCATTTTAGAATCTAGACCCCATAAATCTGTGGTGAGCACTTTGAACCCCCAAGTGCTTCATACAAGTTTATAACATAGAGCCGTAAAATTAAAAAAAACATATTTTTTCCACAAAAATGATCTTTTCATCTCAATTTTTATTTTTCTCAAGGGTGACAAGACCTCAAAAGTTATTGTGCAATTTGTTCGGAGTATGCTGATACCCATATGTGGGGGTAAACTACTGTTTGGGCGCACGGCAGAGCTCAGAAGGGAAGGAGCACCGTTTGACTTTTTCATCGCAGAATTGGCTGGAATTGAGGTCAGACGCCATGTCACGTTTGGAGAGCCCCTGATGTGCCTAAACAGTGGAAGCTAACCCAATTCTAACTCCAACCCTAACCCAACACACCCCTAACCCTAGTCCCAACCCTAATGATAACCCTAAACCACAAACCTAACCCCAACACACACCTAACCCTAATCCCAACCCTAACCCTAATCCTAACTTTAGCCCAACCCTAACCCTAACTTTAGCCCCAACCCTAACCCTAATGGGAAATGGAAAAAAATTTTATAAATTTTATTATTTTTCCCTAAATTAGGGGGGATAAATGGGGTAGATTTAATTTTATGCAAGTTTTTTTTTTTTGGCAGCTGTCACACCCTAAAAAACGCTTTTTTTTGCAAAAAAATAGTTTTTGATCATCACTTTTAAGAGCTATAATTTTTCCATATTTTTTGGGCCCCCAGACTCATGTGAGGTCTTATTTTTTGGGGACGAGGTTTTTTTTTATTGGACCATTTTTTGGGTACAAGACTTTTTTTACGCTTTTTTTTTACGATTTTTGTGAGGCAGAATGAAAAAAAACT
>JARQOD010006518.1:0-42548 GCA_033576555.1 Oophaga sylvatica | reverse complement strand
TCCGTATGGCCCCCAAAAAGGTAAGGCAGTGTTAATGGGATCACCCGAGGATCTTTTGGCTCTGAGCGTTTTTTTGGGGTTTGTAATACTACCGGAAATTTTATTTGAAATTTTCATCTTGAAACCTCCACTGCTTGCAAAAAAAGGGGAGGATTTTTTCTAAAGGTGGACAAAGTTTGCCAAGCTTTTTCCTTTTTGAAAAATTTTTTTGCTTCGGCCCCCTTTCTCCCCCAACCAGAGCATCACAGCCGTTCTTTTGTGGGGGTGGACGCGTCTGACGTAGGGGGGGGTTGCAATTTTGTCCCGGGCCCCCCCGGGTAAATGGCACCCGTGCGCTTTTCTTTCAAAAAAATTTGTCGCCGCCGAAAGGAATTAGATATCAGCATAGGGCCCTTTTGGGCCCTTTATTTGGCTTTTGAAATGGGTCATTTTTTTGGAAAAGGGGGCGTCCCCGGGTCACCGTCATTACTGATCACAAAAAACCTCTGTTTTTGGGAAATTGCTAAGCGCAATTTCCAGACAAGCTCGAGGTCGTTTTTTTTTACCAGGGTTTAATTTTTGTTGTCACTTTCGCCCTGGTTAAAATGTTAAGGGGGATTGCCTTGTCTCGCGTTTCCCAGGGGGCCGGGAAAAATGGATGCCCATTCCTATCCTTCAGGAGGGGTGGGTAGGTCGGGGTATTTTCTGACTTGAGGGGGAGGTGTTAGGGCTCAGGGGACGCCCTGCAGGGCCTCCAGGGAGACTGTTTGTCCCAAACATTAAAAAGGTATTGAGGAAAATCAAATTCGCTTTGCGGCTCCAGGGGGGTAAGGGTATTTTTTCCTTTCTCGCCGGTTTTGGTGGCCTAACGATAAAAAGTTTTCTTTGCCCCTCCTGTGGGGGGTTTGTGCCGCTCTAAGACCCCCTACCCTCCGTCGGGACCCCTACCCTTGAAACTTCCCGGGGCGTCCATGGGCCCTTTTCTATGGCTTCACCGGACCTTCCTCGCTTTAAAAAAATGTCATACGGTGGTTGTTGACAGGGCAGTAAAATGGCACATTTTCTTTTTTCTTTCCCGCCCTCCCTAAAGCAAAAAATTGGCGCAGGGTTTTTGGGGTGTGGAACTTCAGGGTTGCCTTCTGATGTGGTGCGAAGGGGGGCTCAGTTTGTGTCCAAGTTTTGGAGGGCTTTTGTTTTTGGGGGGGGTGCAATTGCAATTTTCCTCGGCTTTCATCCGCAACCAATGGTAACAGAGCGTTTATCAAAGCCTGAGATTATCTTTTTTGTTTTTGTCCCCAAAAACCCGGAGGGAAGCTTCTTCTTGCCCTCTGGGAGGTTCGCTCTTACAACAGGCGGAGCGAGTCCACTGGTAAGTCCCCGTTTTTTGGGGCATATGGTTTTCATCCCCAGTTTTGTACATTCAATGGGGGGGGCCCTTCTGGGGTTCCTGAGGAGGAGCGTTTCTCGTCGTCACTTGCTTCAGTGTGGAGAGGTGTATTGAATAATCTGAGTGCTATGGGGAACCGTTATAAACGTATGGCTGATAGGAGGAGAGTTTCTGGTCCAGATCTTAATGTGAACGATCTGGTATGGTTGTCTACCAGGAATATAAAACTTAAAGTTCCCTCCTGGAAGCTGGGCCCCAGATTCATCGGCCGTACAGGATCAGTTCCATAATTAATCCTGTGGCATTTCGTCTGGACCTCCCTCCTACGTTTAAAATCCACAATGTGTTCCACAAGTCATTACTTAAGAGGTACGTGGCACCAGTCATACCATCACCTCTACCTCCTCCTCCAGTGGTGGTCAATGGTAACTTGGAGTTTCAAGTGTCAAAGATCATTGACTCACGTCTGAATCGCCGGTCCCTTCAGTACTTGGTGCATTGGAAGGGGTATGGTCCAGAGGAGAGGACGTGGGTTCCTGCGTCTGACATTAACGCAGATCGTTTGGTGCGGACCTTCCACAGAACTCACCCGGGCAAACCTGGCCCTGAGGGTCCGGAGGCCTCTCGTAGAAGGGGGGTACTGTCATGTGTGCATCGCCACGAAGATCGTCGCGGTTGCACATTCTGACTTCTCACAGCTGAGTTGCTGTTTCTTTGTGTTTGGCAGTTAGGGAGTTAATTCTGTCTGTGCTCAGTTCTGGGACTGGGTGCAGTTTTCTCCGGCTGCAATTAATTATTTGTTGATTGGTTTCCTTTAAATCTCTGGTTGTCTGTGTTAGGAGTTGCCAGTGAAATTCTTCATGCAGACCACAGATAGGATTGTATCTGTATAGACTTAAGTTGAAGAGCTCCTTAGTTGTTTTAAGCTCACCTTGCTTAGAGTTTAATATCCCAGATCATTTATGTTCCTTCTGTGTTTGAGTGTGTATGCAAGTCTGTGTTTTCTCCAGTCTGTCTTATATGTCTAATCTGTGTATTTAGCAGAGATCAGCCCATATCCCTTTGGTGGTAATCAGTATCCTTCTTAGGACTGATTACAGGGTTCAGGGACTGATAGGAGACAGGGTTAGGCTGGAGACTTGGACCTCTGAACCATTATCAGTACCTCCAAGGTGAGGGATTAGTTAGGACCCCAGTTTAGGGTCAGGTTAGACCCCCGGTCCTCTTCTTTCCTGTGACAGTGTATCAAGTACTCAAGATTAACCCTGAGTTCAACGGATATCGTGTCAGGTAAATCTATTCTATATTTACATGCTGATGTTGCTATACTAGTTGTTGTATAGAGTGTTGTTCTTTTAAGAATAGTTTACTGACATCGTACACATATCATAAGACCGCGTGACACCAAGCATCAGAAATCATCCGGCAAAAAACCGCATTTTGGGCGCCGGAAGTGTGAAAGCTTTTCACATGCGGCGCTGCGGTAAAATACCGGGGGCGCCGCCAGGCGCCCGCCGGATGTGTGAAAGAGGCCTTATCATGGTTGTGTCTCACACCCACACCAGGTGACCACAACTGATTCACATTGATCTAACCTTCTCCTGTAGGGTTTTACCCTATTTTGTGTGCTTGTTTTCCCCTACAGCACCCACACTGTTGGTTTAATCGTAGTTTATAATCATTCTGTGTTACTAAAGGGATTGGCTTAAATACCACATTCATCTTGAAAATGCAGTGCTGCAGTGTAAAGGATCGGGGAGGAACAAAGCAGCAGCCTGAGACTCTGAACCGCCTCAGACTGCCTGTAGTGACTAATCAAGGCTGTATCCCAACACAGCAGCGCTAAAGAGAGACCGAGCAGCCAACAGGGAAGAAACACACAGCAGTGACATACGTGTGTGACCGTGCGGCTTCACTTCCATTATAGTGGCGGCATATTCCACCAATCTGATATCAATTTACACTGATAATGAGACAAACCGTAGAAATTAAAAACACAGGAGCCGTAACATTTTAATCATCTTACAAGTTTTCTTCGTTTCCTTTTATTTTACTAAAATAAATATACAATCTGTCAGGATGTAATACATAGATATACAATAACATGATGCACTTGTAGTTCAAAGAAACTCCCAGCTGAGGAGATGGAGAGAAACTATGTCCAACTCGAATACCGAGATATAAAGCCAGGAGCTCCAGGACAGGTGATTTTTCACTTTCAGGGTCGTGAATTTACAAAGAGAGAGAATATTCATTGTAGTTGTCCAAACTGAAGTATTGTGCCAAAGATGAGGAGTCACTATGAACAAAAAAAAAAGCAGAAATGTAAAATACACAAGTGTGACTTATATATCCCTTGCCTGTAGATCATTTCTCTTATAAAATACACTGCTCAAAAAAATAAAAAGGGCACACTCAAATAACACATCCTGGATCTGAATGAATGAAATATTCTCATTGAATACTTTGTTCTGTACAAAGTTGAATGTGCTGACAACAAAATCACACAAAAATCATCAATGGAAATCAAGTTTGTTAACCAATGGAGGCCTGGATTTGGAGTCACACACAAAATTAAAGTGGAATCTAATGACTTTAAAACAAGTCAAAATGATGCTCAGTAGTGTGTGTGGCCTCCACGTGCCTGTATGACCTCCCTGTGCCTGTATGACCTCCCTTCAATGCCTGGGCATCCTCCTGATGAGGCGGCTGATCGTCTCCTGAGGGATCTCCTCCCAGACCTGGACTAAAGCATCCGCCAACTCCTGGACTGTTGTGAATGGACTTGAAATGAGTTCTGAGCAGAGGCTCCCTCTGGTGGTTACAAGCGGTACTGGACTGTCCAGTGAAGATTGTGAGGAGTGGGAATCAGGTGTTACTGACTGGTCTTATATAAGGGAGTCGCCTTCCCATCAGGGTTGCCGGTGATCAATTGTTCTGGTCTCAATCCTTGATCCTGTTTCCTTTGTAGCCTGCTGTGTCGTGTCTGCATCTCCTGCTAACAGATAAGACATTTTCTTCTTTTTGTTTTTGTGCTTGATTATTGCCTTTTTTACCTGCACTCCTCAGCTACCGAAACATAACAGTATCACCGGCCCAAAAATTGAAAATTGTATGGTACTCACAGAAGGGAAAAAATATTGTGAAAGAAAAAAGGTTGTCAGAGTTGTCAGAGATATTTTTCTGTTTGTTGCATTTTTTTCCCTCTGTATCTCTGGGTGCTGGGGAGGATTTTTTTTTCTCTCAATGGAGTTTGCACAGTTGTCTGGCCGTGTGGATCAGCTTGCCACTGAGGTTCGGAGTATTGCTACCTATCTTGCTAGGTTGCCTGTTGTGGAACCTAGGATTCCCATGCCAGATTTGTTTTTAGGGGATCGAGCTAAGTTTCAGAATTTCAAAAATAATTGTAAATTGTTTTTTGCCTTAAAATCTAAGTCCTCAGGGAACGCAGCGCAGCAGGTTCAAATTGTCATCTCTCTCCTGCGCGGCGATCCTCAGGATTGGGCTTTTTCCCTGACACCTGGGATCTTGTTTTGAGTGATGTTGATGCATTTTTTCAGGCTTTGGGGTTATTGTACGATGAGCCTAATGTCACTGATCAAGCTGAAAAAGCCTTGTTGGCATTAAATCAGGGCTTGATGACGCTGAGTTATACTGTCAGAGATTCCGTAGGTGGGCAGTCCTGACCAAGTGAAATGACGACGCTTTGGGTCTGTCAGATAATGTAAAGGATGTTATGGTGGGATTCTCTGTCCCCTCTGGTCTCAATGATTCTATGTCATTAGCGATTCAAATTGACAGACGTTTGCGTGAGCGGAGAAGTATGCGTGGAGTAGTGTTGCCTAGTGAACCTGCTTCTGAACCCATGCAGTGTGATAGAGTGGTGTCTGGGGCACAGCGTCATGAGTTTCGAAAGCGCAATGGGTTATGTTTCTACTGTGGTGATGCCTCTCATGCTATTCAGTCTGCCCTAAGCGGGGAAGACGTTTTGCACGCTCAGTTGTCTTGGGTAGTGTTCAGACTAAGTTTTTATTAACTGTCACTCTGATATGCTCTCTGTCCTCATTTTCTGCTCAGGCTTTCGTTGATTCTGGAGCAGCTATTAACCTGATGGATTATGATTTTGCTAAACGTTGTGGGTTTCCCTTGATACCCCTACAGAAGTCTATTCCCCTACTGGGGATCGATTCTACCCCTTTGGCTGAGAATAAACCTCAGTTCTCTACTCAGGTGATAATGAGGGTTGAACCTGATCATCAGGAGTGCTGTAAATTTTTGGTTCTGTATAATCTGCATGATATTATAGTACTGGGCTTCCCTTGGTTGCAGTCTCATAATCCTGTTTTGGATTGGAAATCTGTGTCTGTAACCAGTTGGGGCTGCCAATGTGTTAATACCAACACTCCTGTTTATTCTGCCTCCCCCCAGGCTCAGGATGTTCCTGACTTTTTGATTGATTTTTCTGATGTGTTTAGCGAAAGTAAATCTGCATCCTTGCCTCCCCATAGGAGCTATGACTGCGCTATTGAATTAGTGCCTGGTAGTAAATTCCCTAAAGGTCGCCTTTTTAACTTGTCTGTACCTGAACATGACGCTATGCGGTCTTATATCAAGGAATCATTGGAGAAGGGTCATATCAGACCATCCTCTTCACCCTTAGGTGCCGGTTTTTTCTTTGTGGCCAAAAAGGATGGTTCATTAAGGCCGTGTATTGATTATCGTCTTTTGAACAATATTACTGTAAAATATTAATACCCGTTACCTTTGATTTCTGACCTGTTTTCCAGGGTGAAAAACGCTACTTGGTTTACCAAGCTTGACCTCAGGGGGGCATATAACCTTATTCGCATTAAGCACGGGGATGAATGGAAGATGGCATTCAATACCCCTGAGGGGCATTTTGAGTACCTTGTGATGCCCTTTGGGCTCACTAATGCTCCTTCTGTCTTCCAGTCCTTCATGAATGACATTTTCAGGGATTTTGTGGATAAATTTCTGATTGTTTATTTGGATGATATCTTGATTTTTTCTAATGACTGGGACTCTCATGTGAAACATGTTCGAACTGTATTCCAGATTTTGAGAGAGAATGCTCTGTATGTGAAGGATCAAAGTGTCTTTTTGGCGTACAGAGGATCTCATTTCTGGGATTCATTTTGTCCCATCTGTTATTGAAATGGACCCGGTCAAGGTTCAGGCCATCTGTGATTGGGTCCAACCTACTTCATTAAAGGCTCTTCAGAGATTTTTGGGTTTTGCCAATTTTTATCGTAAATTTATTGGTAATTTCTCGTGTTGTGAATGGGTTTGAGATGAGTTCTGAGCAGAGGCTCCCTCTGGTGGTTACAAGCGGTACTAGTGAGGATTGGGAATCAGGTGTTACTGATTGGTCTTATTTAAGGGAATCATTTTCCCATCAGGGTTGCCGGTGATCAATTGTTCTGGTCTGAATCCTTCTTTCCAGTTTCCCTTGTAGCCTGCTGTGTCGTGTCTGCATCTCCTGCTATCAGATAAGACAATTTCTTATTTTGTGTTTTTGCTATATTTTTGCATTTTGTCCTGCACTTCTGTGGGGGCCTTCAGGGTCCCCTCCGGGGGCTTTTGCCCTCTCAGTTTAGTCCAGCCACTGTGTTTTGTACTTTTGCTTTTTGCAGTTTTTTCAGTGGCTGCTGTTTTTGTTACACCAGAGAACTAATTTAGGTGGTAGAGGTCGTGTGATCTCAGGTATTTTTGAAATTAGTAAAGTTGGTGCTTTTCAGGGTTTTCTGGGATTGCAGTAAGTACCCTTCCTGTCCTTTTCTATTTAGATAGTTTGGGCCCCAGCGTTTGCTCATACTATTTTCTTTCTGTGTCAGTATTTCCTCTTGTCTAACCGCCATTACATGTTTGGGGGCTTTCTATTATCTTTGGGGTTCTGCTCCGGGGCAGATAGCTTTCCTATTTCTATCTTTAGGTGTAGTTAGTTTCTCAGGCTGTGACGAGGCGTCTAGGACCAACGTAGGAACGCTCCACGGCTGCCTCTAGTTGCGGTGGTTAGTCAGGGTACTGCAATCTCATAGATTCCAACTGCTCTGGTGTATTTCCTTTTTTACCTGCACTCCTCAGCTACCGTAACATAACAGTATCACCGGCCCCTAAAAATTGTATGGTACTCACAGAAGGGAAAAAATATTTTGAAGGAAGAAAAGTTGTCAGAGATATTTTTCTGTTTGTTGCATTTTTTTTTTTCCTCTGTATCTCTGGGTGCTGGGGAGGATCTTTTCTCCCAATGGAGTTTGCACAGTTGTCTGGCCGTGTGGATCAGCTTGCCACTGAGGTTCGGAGTATTGCTATCTATCTTGCTGGGTTGCCTGTTGTGGAACCTAGGATCCCCATGCCAGATTTGTTTTCAGGGGATCGAGCTAAGTTTCAGAATTTCAAAAATAATTGTAAATTGTTTCTTGCCTTAAAATCTAAGTCCTCAGGAAACGCAGCGCAGCAGGTTCAAATTATCATCTCTCTCCTGCGCGGCGATCCTCAGGATTGGGCTTTTTCCCTCACACCTGGGGATCCTGTTTTGAGTGATGTTGATGCATTTTTTCAGGCTTTGGGGTTATTGTACGATGAGCCTAATGTCACTGATCAAGCTGAAAAAGCCTTGTTGGCATTAAATCAGGGGCTTGATGACGCTGAGTTATACTGTCAGAGATTCCGTAGGTGGGCAGTCCTGACCAAATGGAATGACGACGCTTTGGCGGCCCTTTTCCGGAAGGGTCTGTCGGATAATGTAAAGGATGTTATGGTGGGATTCCCTGTCCCCTCTGGTCTCAATGATTCTATGTCATTAGCGATTCAAATTGACAGACGTTTGCGTGAGCGGAGAAGTATGCGTGGAGTGGTGTTGCCTTGTGAGCCAGCTGCTGAGCCCATGCAGTGTGATGGAGTGGTGTCTGGGGCACAGCGTCATGAGTTTCGAAAGCGCAATGGGTTATGTTTCTACTGTGGTGATGCCTCTCATGCTATTTCAGTCTGCCCTAAGCGGGGAAGACGTTTTGCACGCTCAGTTGTCTTGGGTAGTGTTCAGACTAAGTTTTTATTAACTGTCACTCTGATATGCTCTCTGTCCTCATTTTCTGCTCAGGCTTTCGTTGATTCTGGAGCAGCTATTAACCTGATGGATTATGATTTTGCTAAACGTTGTGGATTTCCCTTGATACCCCTACAGAAGTCTATTCCCCTACTGGGGATCGATTCTACCCCTTTGGCTGAGAATAAACCCCAGTTTTCTACTCAGGTGATAATGAGGGTTGAACCTGATCACCAGGAGTGCTGCAAATTTTTGGTTCTATATAATCTGCATGACATTATCGTGCTGGGTTTCCCTTGGTTACAGTCTCATAATCCTGTTTTGGATTGGAAATCTGTGTCTGTAACCAGTTGGGGCTGCCAATGTGTTAATACCAACACTCCTGTTTTTTCTGCCTCCCCCCAGGCTGAGGATGTTCCTGACTTTTTGTTTGATTTTTCTGATGTGTTTAGCGAAAGTAAATCTGCATCCTTACCTCCCCATAGGAGCTATGACTGCGCTATTGAATTAGTGCCAGGTAGTAAATTCCCTAAAGGTCGCCTTTTTAACTTGTCTGTACCTGAACATGACGCTATGCGGTCTTATATCAAGGAATCATTGGACAAGGGTCATATCAGACCATCCTCTTCACCCTTAGGTGCCGGTTTTTTCTTTGTGGCCAAAAAAGATGGTTCATTAAGGCCGTGTATTGATTATCGTCTCTTGAACAATATTACTGTGAAATATCAATACCCGTTACCCTTGATTTCTGACCTGTTTTCCAGGGTGAAAAACGCTACTTGGTTTACCAAGCTTGACCTCAGGGGGGCGTATAACCTTATTCGCATTAAGCACGGGGATGAATGGAAGACGGCATTTAACACCCTGAAGGGCATTTTGAGTACCTTGTGATGCCCTTTGGGCTCACTAATGCTCCTTCCGTCTTCCAGTCCTTCATGAATGACATTTTCAGGGATTTTGTGGACAAGTTTCTGATTGTTTATTTGGATGATATCTTGATTTTTTCTAATGACTGGGACTCTCATGTGAAACATGTTCGAACTGTATTCCAGATTTTGAGAGAGAATGCTCTGTATGTGAAGGGATCAAAGTGTCTTTTTGGCGTACAGAAGATCTCATTTCTGGGATTCATTTTGTCCCCATCTGTTATTGAAATGGACCCGGTCAAGGTTCAGGCCATCTGTGATTGGGTCCAACCTACTTCATTAAAGGCTCTTCAGAGATTTTTGGGTTTTGCCAATTTTTATCGTAAATTTATTGGTAATTTCTCTGTTATTGTTAAACCATTAACTGATTTGACCAGAAAGGGTTCTGATGTGGTGAATTGGCCTCCTGAGGCAGTCTCTGCGTTTCAGGAACTTAAGCAGAGATTCACTTCTGCTCCTGTTCTACGGCAGCCTGATGTTTCTCTGCCATTTCAGGTGGAGGTTGATGCCTCTGAAATTGGGGCAGGTGCCGTTTTGTCCCAAAAAGATCCAGAGACCTCTAAAAGTAACCCTTGTGCCTTTTTCTCTCGAAAATTTTCTCCTACTGAACGTAATTATGATGTGGGTAATCGGGAGTTATTGGCCATGAAGTGGGCTTTTGAAGAGTGGAGACATTGGCTGGAGGGAGCCAAACATCAGGTGGTGGTCCTTACGGACCATAAGAATCTGGTCTATCTGGAATCTGCCAAGCGACTCAATCCTAGACAGGCCAGGTGGGCCTTGTTTTTCACACGTTTTAATTTTGTGGTTTCCTTTCTTCCTGGCACTAAGAATGTTAAGGCGGATGCCCTCTCGAGGAGTTTCCTTGCGGACTCTCCTGAGCTATCTGATCCCTCTGTTATTTTGAAGGAGGGTGTAGTTCTTTCCGCCATCTCGCCTAATTTGAGACTTGCTCTGGAGGGGTGTCAGGAGGATAGGCCCGAGCGCTGCCCTGTTGGAAAATTGTTTGTCCCGGACCAATGGAAAAAGAGTGTGATGTCTGAGATTCATTGTTCCGCATTGGCTGGGCATCCCGGAATTTTTGGTACCAGAGACTTGGTTAGTCGGTCCTTTTGGTGGCCTACCTTGTCTCGCGATGTCAGGGAATTTGTGCAGTCCTGCGGGACTTGCTCTCGCTCCAAGCCTTGCTCTCGCTCTAGTGGTTTGTTGATGCCATTGCCTGTGCCCAAGAGACCATGGACCCATATCTCTATGGATTTCATTTCCGACCTTCCTGTTTCTCAGAGAATGACCACCATCTGGGTAATTTGTGATAGGTTTTCCAAAATGATACATCTTGTGCCATTACCTAAGTTGCCTTCCTCCTCTGAATTGGTGCCGTTGTTCCTTCAGCACGTGGTTCGTTTACACGGCATTCCTGAGAACATTGTGTCTGACAGAGGAGTCCAGTTTGTTTCCAGATTTTGGAGGACTTTTTGTTCTAAACTGGGTGTTCAATTGTCTTTCTCCTCGGCATTTCATCCTCAGACCAATGGTCAAACTGAGAGAACAAACCAGACATTGGAGACTTATCTAAGATGCTTTGTGTCTGCTGATCAGGATGACTGGGTCTCTTTTTTGCCTTTGGCTGAGTTTGCTCTTAATAATAGGGCTAGCTCTGCCACTTTGATGTCTCCGTTTTTCTGTAATTCTGGGTTTCACCCTCGATTTTCTTCAGGACAGACGGAGGCTTCTGTCTGTCCAGGTGTTGACTCTGTTGTTGAGCGTATGCAGCAGATTTGGGACCAGGTAGTGGAGAGGTTGTCCCTCTCTCAGGAGAAGGCCCAGCGGTTTGCTAACCGGCATAGGACTGATGGTCCTCGGTTTAAAGTGGGGGACTTGGTCTGGTTGTCCTCAAAGAATATTCCTATGAGAGTAGCATCTCCTAAATTTAAGCCTAGGTTCATTGGACCTTATAAGATCATGGAGATTATTAATCCTGTTTCTTTTCGTTTGCTTCTTCCAGGGACATTTAAGATCCATAACGTGTTCCACAAGTCCTTGTTGAAGAGGTTTGTTGAGCCAGTGGTTCCTGCTGCTGTGCCTCCTGACCCTGTTTTGGTTGAGGGCAATCTGGAGTATGTGGTTGAGAAAATATTGGATTCTCGTTTTTCTAGACGAAGACTCCAGTATTTGGTTAAATGGAGAGGTTATGGTCAGGAAGATAATTCTTGGGTGTTTGCTTCGGACATCCATGCTAGGAGACTTATCCGTGCGTATCATAGAACTCATCCTGACCGACCTGGTTGCTCAAATGAGGGTTCGGTGACCCCTCCTCAAGGGGGGGGTACTGTTGTGAATGGGTTTGAGATGAGTTCTGAGCAGAGGCTCCCTCTGGTGGTTACAAGCGGTACTAGTGAGGATTGGGAATCAGGTGTTACTGATTGGTCTTATTTAAGGGAATCATTTTCCCATCAGGGTTGCCGGTGATCAATTGTTCTGGTCTGAATCCTTCTTTCCAGTTTCCCTTGTAGCCTGCTGTGTCGTGTCTGCATCTCCTGCTATCAGATAAGACAATTTCTTATTTTGTGTTTTTGCTATATTTTTGCATTTTGTCCTGCACTTCTGTGGGGGCCTTCAGGGTCCCCTCCGGGGGCTTTTGCCCTCTCAGTTTAGTCCAGCCACTGTGTTTTGTACTTTTGCTTTTTGCAGTTTTTTCAGTGGCTGCTGTTTTTGTTACACCAGAGAACTAATTTAGGTGGTAGAGGTCGTGTGATCTCAGGTATTTTTTGAAATTAGTAAAGTTGGTGCTTTTCAGGGTTTTCTGGGATTGCAGTAAGTACCCTTCCTGTCCTTTTCTATTTAGATAGTTTGGGCCCCAGCGTTTGCTCATACTATTTTCTTTCTGTGTCAGTATTTCCTCTTGTCTAACCGCCATTACATGTTTGGGGGCTTTCTATTATCTTTGGGGTTCTGCTCCGGGGCAGATAGCTTTCCTATTTCTATCTTTAGGTGTAGTTAGTTTCTCAGGCTGTGACGAGGCGTCTAGGACCAACGTAGGAACGCTCCACGGCTGCCTCTAGTTGCGGTGGTTAGTCAGGGTACTGCAATCTCATAGATTCCAACTGCTCTGGTGTATTTCCTTTTTTACCTGCACTCCTCAGCTACCGTAACATAACATTCTCGGTTATTGTTAAACCATTAACTGATTTGACCAAAAAGGGTTCTGATGTGGTGAATTGGCCTCCTGAGGCAGTCTCTGCATTTCAGGAACTTAAGCAGAGATTCACTTCTGCTCCTGTTCTACGGCAGCCTGATGTTTCTCTGCCATTTCAGGTGGAGGTTGATGCCTCTGAAATTGGGGCAGGTGCCGTTTTGTCCCAAAAAGATCCAGAGACCTCTAAAAGTAACTCTTGTGCCTTTTTCTCTCGAAAATTTTCTCCAACTGAACGTAATTATGACGTGGGTAATCGGGAGTTATTGGCCATGAAGTGGGCTTTTGAAGAGTGGAGACATTGGCTGGAGGGAGCCAAACATCAGGTGGTGGTCCTCACGGACCATAAGAATCTGGTTTATCTTGAATCAGCCAAGCGACTTAATCCTAGACAGGCCAGGTGGGCCTTGTTTTTCACACGTTTTAATTTTGGGGTTTCCGTTCTTCCTGGCACTAAGAATGTTAAGGCGGATGCCCTCTAGAGGAGTTTCCTTGCGGACTCTCCTGAGTTATCTGATCCTTCTGTTATTTTGAAAGAGGGTGTAGTTCTTTCCGCCATCTCACCCAATTTGAGACTTGCTCTGGAGGGGTGTCAGGAGGTTAGGCCCGAGCGCTGCCTGTTGGAAAATTGTTTGTCCCGGACCAGTGGAAAAAGAGTGTGATGTCTGAGATTCATTGTTCCGCGTTGGCTGGGCATCCCGGAATTTTTGGTACCAGAGACTTGGTTAGTCGGTCCTTTTGGTGGCCTATCTTGTCTCGTGATGTCAGGGAATTTGTGCAGTCCTGCGGGACTTGCTCTCGCTCCAAGCCTTGCTCTCGCTCTAGTGGTTTGTTGATGCCATTGCCTGTGCCCAAGAGACCATGGACCCATATCTCTATGGATTTCATTTCCGACCTCCCTGTTTCTCAGAGAATGACCGTCATCTGGGTGATTTGTGATAGGTTTTCCAAGATGATACATCTTGTGCCATTACCTAAGTTGCCTTCCTCCTCTGAATTGGTGCCTTTGTTCCTTCAGCACGTGGTTCGTTTACACGGCATTCCTGAGAACATTGTGTGTAAGGTTCTGTGTACATGTTCCTGAAACTCAGTTTTTCCGTCAGCCATTTTACTTTCTGTCTTGCTGCAGCTGTCTTGCCCTCAGTCAATATGGAGTTTCCAGCTTGCATGTTCCCGCCCTGATTCTCTCCCTCTTGCTTCTTAAGCAGCCACAGCTGAGCAATCAGTGCTTCAGAAACAAGCCTGCAGTGAACCTGTGACCTGACTCCTGGAAGCCTTGGACCTTGTACTCCAGTTATTTCCTATTGTGGAACTTTGGAACACTCGTGGACTTTGGAACCTTGCTATTTGATAAATCCACGTTTGCATGGACTTATGGTAACAGAGAAGAGATCCTGAACCTGTTGTGAGAGTGATTGCTGAGCTTAAGTTACTCTGGCCTGCTGTGTCTCCTGCTTTTGTATCTGCAAACTGTGTGACTATTATTGCCACTTGTATGAAGTAATACAAGACCTTCTATATCAAACCTGTGACTCCTGTGTTTTCATCGCACCCAAGCACAAGACACTATATGAACTGTACTCCTTACATTACAAGATTCTGAAGCCAAACGTTAGTGTCTGCTGGGTCTGGAAAGGCTGTGTCTGCTGTAACTGTGGATATCAGATGTCCGGTTGTACTTTCTGTGATGACAGTGGTTGTGACTTCTCACAACCATTCCAGGTGAAGAATTCCCTTAAGTTTTTTTTCTGCAGTGTTACCACAGGTAAACACTATTGTTTTTTTTTTTTCTTTCCTCTTTTGTGTCTGCTGTAACTGTGGATATCAGATGTCCGGTTGAACTTTCTGTGATGATAGTGGTTGTGACTTCTCACAACCATTCCAGGTGAGCAGTTCCCTTAATTTTTTTTCTCTCTCTGCAGTGTTACCACAGGTAAACACTATTGTTTTTTTTTTCTTCTCCTCTCCTTCCAGTACTCCTGTCTTAAAAGATCTGGAAAATGGAGGCCCGCATAAAGAAACTTTGCGGAGTGACTGATAACATCCTTGCAGATTTGCAGACTATAAAAACCCGTTTTACAAACCTACAGGACCTCACTAACCACAATTTGCAAGTGTTTGGACAGACTGCCCAGGATTTGCGAGCCAGGATTGAGGTTCTAGAGGAGCGAGTCCAGGCTCCTGCAGTAGCCCCGAGTTCTGGGATTCCTAAGTTGCCCCCTTTTCGTTTTGGCGGTGAACGTGAGAAATTCAGGGGATTTATTAATCAATGCAATTTTTTTTTTCTGCACATGCTTCACAATTTCCCACTGAACGATCTAAAGTGCTTACTATAATTATGTTGCTTACCAACAAGGCTTTGATGTGGGCAAACCCTCTGATTGAGACTGAGGATGAATGTTTGGATCATCTTGATGCTTTCATTTCAGCCATGGGGCAGGTGTTTGATGACCCCAATCGAGGTGCAACAGCTGAAGCAGCCATGTTAGCTTTGCGCCAAGGTAAGCACTCGGTAGCTGAATTTGCCTTGGATTTCAGGAGATGGGCCCTTGATACCACCTGGGACAGTTCCGCCAAAAAATCTATTTTTTGAAAGGGGTTATCTCCACTGATTAAGGATGAACTTGCTCGTGCCGACCCTCCCACTGCGTTAGGTGACTTTATTAATTACTGCATCCGTATTGATACTCGTCTGACTGAACGCAGGCAAGAGAGATGGTTCGAAAGCAATCGCACTAACCTTTTCCTACCTTCCTCTCCAGCTAAGGAACCTTTGAGTAGGATCACACGGGAACCTGAACCTGAACCCATGCAGGTAGACTCTTTACAACGACGGGTTAGTGATGCACGCAAGGAACATCGTTTTAAGGAGAATCTATGTTTCTATTGTGGTAAGTCAGGGCACTTCATTATAAACTGCCCCAGCCGTTCTGTAAGACTACTGCAGCACTCATTCACTGTGAGTGTTGCGAGAGGGGATCTGTTAGGTCCGAGCCTCAGGCTCCAGAGAGATCTGCAGCAACAGATCTTGATTTCTCGGACTTAAACTCCGTTACTTCTGAGGACGTTGACTGTGTAAACGCTGCAATTTTTCAAGTTTCCTCAGCGGTGTATCAGCTGAGTTGTAAGAAAAACAATTCTCATTGCTTTCTTTCCATCAAACTCTGGGTTGACTCAGCTTGGGTGTCTAGCTCTGCTATGATCGACTCAGGGGCAAGTGGAAATTTTATGGATGTCTCCTTTGCTCTGAAACAGGGGATACGTTCAGTGAAGAAGGCTACTCCAGTACAGATGGAAACTGTGGATGGCTCCCTGCTGACCTCTGGACCAGTGGATCAGGAAACAGAGCCTTTGAGGGTTCTTATGGGTAAAGATCATCAAGAGAAACTGTCCTTTATGCTTATCTCTTCTCCCCACTTTCCCATTATTCTAGGGCTACCATGGCTGCAGGCTCAGAATCCTACCATTAACTGGGAGACCAAGGAATTACACTTTCCAGAGAAACAGATGAGTCCAAAAGTTTCAGCTTGCTCTGTTCCTAAAGGAACCATGTCAGTCCCTGAACTACCAGCTGTATACCAGGACTATGTGGATTTATGTGACAAGAAGAACGCTGACCAGCTTCCCCCTCACCGTCCATATGATTGTCCAATTGAATTATTGCCTGGAGCAGAGATACCTTTTGGTAAGATCTACCCCTGGCGGGCCCGAGCTAAAGGCTTTAAAGGATTACATAGACGAAAATCTAGCCAAGGGCTTCATACGCCCCTCTTCATCTCCTGCAGGTGCACCCATCTTCTTTGTAAAGAAGAAAGATGGATCTCTGAGACCCTGCGTAGAGCTATAGGAACTCCATAGGTTACTATGTAAAACCTTACCCATTCTTTAATCCCTGGTATATTGTGAGAGATGCGACATGAAGATTTTCCTAATTTGAATATCTTAGGGGCCTATACTAGTCCTTAACCTGGTGAAGAACTCATTCAGTCACGCTATGGACACTTGAATATCTGTTATTTTTAAAGATTTGTTGTGAAGTTGAATGATCGAGCAGAGGCTCCCTCTGGTGGTTACAAGCGGTACTAGTGAGGATTGTGAGGACTGGGAATCAGGTGTTACTGATTGGTCTTGTATAAGGGAGTCATTTTCCCATCAGGGTTGCCGGTGATCAATTGTTCTGGTCTGAATCCTTCTTTCCAGTTTCCCTTGTAGCCTGCTGTGTCGTGTCTGCATCTCCTGCTATCAGATAAGACAATTTCTTATTTTGTGTTTTTGCTATATTTTTGCATTTTGTCCTGCACTTCTGTGGGGGCCTTCAGGGTCCCCTCCGGGGGCTTTTGCCCTCTCAGTTTAGTCCAGCCACTTTGTTTTGTACTTTTGCTTTTTCCAGTTTTTTTTCAGTGGCTGCTGTTTTGATTTTGTTACACCAGAGAACTAATTTAGGTGGTAGAGGTCGTGTGATCTCAGGTGATTTTGAAATTAGTAGAGTTGGTGTTTTTCAGGGTTTTCTGAGATTGCAGTAAGTACCCTTCCTATCCTTTTCTATTTAGATAGTTTGGGCCCCAGCGTTTGCTCATACTATTTTCTTTCTGTGTCAGTATTTCCTCTTGTCTAACCGCCATTACATGTTTGGGGGCTTTCTATTATCTTTGGGGTTCTGCTCCGGGGCAGATAGCTTTCCTATTTCTATCTTTAGGTGTAGTTAGTTTCTCAGGCTGTGACGAGGCGTCTAGGACCAACGTAGGAACGCTCCACGGCTGCCTCTAGTTGCGGTGGTTAGTCAGGGTACTGCAATTCATAGATTCCAACTGCTCTGGTGTATTTCCTTTTTTACCTGCACTCCTCAGCTACCGTAACATAACAGTATCACCGGCCTGAAAAATTGTATGGTACTCACAGAAGGGAAAAAATATTTTGAAGGAAGAAAAGTTGTCAGAGATATTTTTCTGTTTGTTGCATTTTTTTTTTTTTTTTCCCTCTGTATCTCTGGGTACTGGGGAGGATCTTTTCTCCCAATGGAGTTTGCACAGTTGTCTGGCCGTGTGGATCAGCTTGCCACTGAGGTTCAGAGTATTGCTGCATATCTTGCTAGGTTGCCTGTTGTGGAACCTAGGATCCCCATGCCAGATTTGTTTTTAGGGGATCGAGCTAAGTTTCAGAATTTCAAAAATAATTGTAAATTGTTTCTTGCCTTAAAATCTAAGTCCTCAGGAAACGCAGCGCAGCAGGTTCAAATTATCATCTCTCTCCTGCGCGGCGATCCTCAGGATTGGGCTTTTTCCCTGATACCTGGGGATCCTGTTTTGAGTGATGTTGATGCATTTTTTCAGGCTTTGGGGTTATTGTACGATGAGCCTAATGTCACTGATCAAGCTGAAAAAGCCTTGTTGGCATTAAATCAGGGGCTTGATGACGCTGAGTTATACTGTCAGAGATTCCGTAGGTGGGCAGTCCTGACCAAGTGGAATGACGACGCTTTGGCGGCCCTTTTCCGGAAGGGTCTGTCAGATAATGTAAAGGATGTTATGGTGGGATTCCCTGTCCCCTCTGGTCTCAATGATTCTATGTCATTAGCGATTCAAATTGACAGACGTTTGCGTGAGCGGAGAAGTATGCGTGGAGTGGTGTTGCCTTGTGAGCCAGCTGCTGAGCCCATGCAGTGTGATGGAGTGGTGTCTGGGGCACAGCGTCATGAGTTTCGAAAGCGCAATGGGTTATGTTTCTACTGTGGTGATGCCTCTCATGCTATTTCAGTCTGCCCTAAGCGGGGAAGACATTTTGCACGCTCAGTTGTCTTGGGTAGTGTTCAGACTAAGTTTTTATTAACTGTCACTCTGATATGCTCTCTGTCCTCATTTTCTGCTCAGGCTTTCGTTGATTCTGGAGCAGCTATTAACCTGATGGATTATGATTTTGCTAAACGTTGTGGGTTTCCTTGATACCCCTACAGAAGTCTATTCCTTTACTGGGGATCGATTCTACCCCTTTGGCTGAGAATAAACCCCAGTTTTCTACTCAGGTGATAATGAGGGTTGAACCTGATCACCAGGAGTGCTGCAAATTTTTGGTTCTATATAATCTGCATGACATTATAGTGCTGGGTTTCCCTTGGTTACAGTCTCATAATCCTGTTTTGGATTGGAAATCTGTGTCTGTAACCAGTTGGGGCTGCCAATGTGTTAATACCAACACTCCTGTTTTTTCTGCCTCCCCCCAGGCTGAGGATGTTCCTGACTTTTTGTTTGATTTTTCTGATGTGTTTAGCGAAAGTAAATCTGCATCCTTACCTCCCCATAGGAGCTATGACTGCGCTATTGAATTAGTGCCAGGTAGTAAATTCCCTAAAGGTCGCCTTTTTAACTTGTCTGTACCTGAACATGACGCTATGCGGTCTTATATCAAGGAATCATTGGAGAAGGGTCATATCAGACCATCCTCTTCACCCTTAGGTGCCGGTTTTTTCTTTGTGGCCAAAAAAGATGGTTCATTAAGGCCGTGTATTGATTATCGTCTCTTGAACAATATTACTGTGAAATATCAATACCCGTTACCCTTGATTTCTGACCTGTTTTCCAGGGTGAAAAACGCTACTTGGTTTACCAAGCTTGACCTCAGGGGGGCGTATAACCTTATTCGCATTAAGCACGGGGATGAATGGAAGACGGCATTTAACACCCCTGAAGGGCATTTTGAGTACCTTGTGATGCCCTTTGGGCTCACTAATGCTCCTTCCGTCTTCCAGTCCTTCATGAATGACATTTTCAGGGATTTTGTGGACAAGTTTCTGATTGTTTATTTGGATGATATCTTGATTTTTTCTAATGACTGGGACTCTCATGTGAAACATGTTCGAACTGTATTCCAGATTTTGAGAGAGAATGCTCTGTATGTGAAGGGATCAAAGTGTCTTTTTGGCATACAGAAGATCTCATTTCTGGGATTCATTTTGTCCCCATCTGTTATTGAAATGGACCCGGTCAAGGTTCAGGCCATCTGTGATTGGGTCCAACCTACTTCATTAAAGGCTCTTCAGAGATTTTTGGGTTTTGCCAATTTTTATCGTAAATTTATTGGTAATTTCTCGGTTATTGTTAAACCATTAACTGATTTGACCAGAAAGGGTTCTGATGTGGTGAATTGGCCTCCTGAGGCAGTCTCTGCGTTTCAGGAACTTAAGCAGAGATTC
This sequence comes from Oophaga sylvatica, assembly GCA_033576555.1. Classification (NCBI taxonomy): domain Eukaryota; kingdom Metazoa; phylum Chordata; class Amphibia; order Anura; family Dendrobatidae; genus Oophaga; species Oophaga sylvatica. The sequence continues at coordinate 22,811 of JARQOD010006518.1, read as the reverse complement.
ACTTCTGCTCCTGTTCTACGGCAGCCTGATGTTTCTCTGCCATTTCAGGTGGAGGTTGATGCCTCTGAAATTGGGGCAGGTGCCGTTTTGTCCCAAAAAGATCCAGAGACCTCTAAAAGTAACCCTTGTGCCTTTTTCTCTCGAAAATTTTCTCCTACTGAACGTAATTATGACGTGGGTAATCGGGAGTTATTGGCCATGAAGTGGGCTTTTGAAGAGTGGAGACATTGGCTGGAGGGAGCCAAACATCAGGTAGTGGTCCTTACGGACCATAAGAATCTGGTCTATCTGGAATCTGCCAAGCGACTCAATCCTAGACAGGCCAGGTGGGCCTTGTTTTTCACACGTTTTAATTTTGTGGTTTCCTTTCTTCCTGGCACTAAGAATGTTAAGGCGGATGCCCTCTCGAGGAGTTTCCTTGCGGACTCTCCTGAGCTATCTGATCCCTCTGTTATTTTGAAGGAGGGTGTAGTTCTTTCCGCCATCTCGCCCAATTTGAGACTTGCTCTGGAGGGGTGTCAGGAGGATAGGCCCGAGCGCTGCCCTGTTGGAAAATTGTTTGTCCCGGACCAATGGAAAAAGAGTGTGATGTCTGAGATTCATTGTTCCGCATTGGCTGGGCATCCCGGAATTTTTGGTACCAGAGACTTGGTTAGTCGGTCCTTTTGGTGGCCTACCTTGTCTCGCGATGTCAGGGAATTTGTGCAGTCCTGCGGGACTTGCTCTCGCTCCAAGCCTTGCTCTCGCTCTAGTGGTTTGTTGATGCCATTGCCTGTGCCCAAGAGACCATGGACCCATATCTCTATGGATTTCATTTCCGATCTTCCTGTTTCTCAGAGAATGACCACCATCTGGGTAATTTGTGATAGGTTTTCCAAAATGATACATCTTGTGCCATTACCTAAGTTGCCTTCCTCCTCTGAATTGGTGCCGTTGTTCCTTCAGCACGTGGTTCGTTTACACGGCATTCCTGAGAACATTGTGTCTGACAGAGGAGTCCAGTTTGTTTCCAGATTTTGGAGGACTTTTTGTTCTAAACTGGGTGTTCAATTGTCTTTCTCCTCGGCATTTCATCCTCAGACCAATGGTCAAACTGAGAGAACACACCAGACATTGGAGACTTATCTAAGATGCTTTGTGTCTGCTGATCAGGATGACTGGGTCTCTTTTTTGCCTTTGGCTGAGTTTGCTCTTAATAATAGGGCTAGCTCTGCCACTTTGATGTCTCCGTTTTTCTGTAATTCTGGGTTTCACCCTCGATTTTCTTCAGGACAGACGGAGGCTTCTGTCTGTCCAGGTGTTGACTCTGTTGTTGAGCGTATGCAGCAGATTTGGGACCAGGTAGTGGAGAGGTTGTCCCTCTCTCAGGAGAAGGCCCAGCGGTTTGCTAACCGGCATAGGACTGATGGTCCTCGGTTTAAAGTGGGGGACTTGGTCTGGTTGTCCTCAAAGAATATTCCTATGAGAGTAGCATCTCCTAAATTTAAGCCTAGGTTCATTGGACCTTATAAGATCATGGAGATTATTAATCCTGTTTCTTTTCGTTTGCTTCTTCCAGGGACATTTAAGATCCATAACGTGTTCCACAAGTCCTTGTTGAAGAGGTTTGTTGAGCCAGTGGTTCCTGCTGCTGTGCCTCCTGACCCTGTTTTGGTTGAGGGCAATCTGGAGTATGTGGTTGAGAAAATATTGGATTCTCGTTTTTCTAGACGAAGACTCCAGTATTTGGTTAAATGGAGAGGTTATGGTCAGGAAGATAATTCTTGGGTGTTTGCTTCGGACATCCATGCTAGGAGACTTATCCGTGCGTATCATAGAACTCATCCTGACCGACCTGGTTGCTCAAATGAGGGTTCGGTGACCCCTCCTCAAGGGGGGGGTACTGTTGTGAATGGGTTTGAGATGAGTTCTGAGCAGAGCCTCCCTCTGGTGGTTACAAGCGGTACTAGTGAGGATTGTGAAGACTGGGAATCAGGTGTTACTGATTGGTCTTATTTAAGGGAATCATTTTCCCATCAGGGTTGCCGGTGATCAATTGTTCTGGTCTGAATCCTTCTTTCCAGTTTCCCTTGTAGCCTGCTGTGTCGTGTCTGCATCTCCTGCTATCAGATAAGACAATTTATTATTTTGTGTTTTTGCTATATTTTTGCATTTGGTCCTGCACTTCTGTGGGGGCCTTCTGGGTCCCCTCCGGGGGCTTTTGCCTTCTCAGTTTAGTCCAGCCACTGTGTTTTGTACTTTTGCTTTTTCCAGTTTTTTCAGTGGCTGCTGTTTTTGTTACACCAGAGAACTAATTTAGGTGGTAGAGGTCGTGTGATCTCAGGTGATTTTGAAATTAGTAGAGTTGGTGTTTTTCAGGGTTTTCTGGGATTGCAGTAAGTACCCTTCCTGTCCTTTTCTATTTAGATAGTTTGGGCCCCAGCGTTTGCTCATTCTATTTTCTTTCTGTGTCAGTATTTCCTCTTGTCTAACCGCCATTACATGTTTGGGGGCTTTCTATTATCTTTGGGGTTCTGCTCCGGGGCAGATAGCTTTCCTGTTTCTATCTTTAGGTGTAGTTAGTTTCTCAGGCTGTGACGAGGCGTCTAGGACCAACGTAGGAACGCTCCACGGCTGCCTCTAGTTGCGGTGGTTAGTCAGGGTACTGCAATCTCATAGATTCCAACTGCTCTGGTGTATTTCCTTTTTTGCCTGCACTCCTCAGCTACCGTAACATAACACTTCCCCCTCACCGTCCATATGATTGTCCAATTGAATTATTGCCTGGAGCAGAGATACCTTTTGGTAAGATCTACCCCCTGGCGGGGCCCGAGCTAAAGGCTTTAAAGGATTACATAGACGAAAATCTAGCCAAGGGCTTCATACGCCCCTCTTCATCTCCTGCAGGTGCACCCATCTTCTTTGTAAAGAAGAAAGATGTATCTCTGAGACCCTGCGTAGACTATAGGGAACTCAATAAGGTTACTATTAGAAACCGTTATCCATTGCCTTTAATCCCTGAGTTATTGGAGAGAGTGCGACATGCCAAAATTTTCTCTAAACTAGATCTCCATGGGGCCTATAACTTAGTCCGTATTAGACCTGGGGATGAATGGAAGACTGCATTCAGGTCACGCTATGGACACTTTGAATATCTAGTTATGCCTTTTGGTCTGAGTACCGCCCCAGCCACTTTCCAACACTTGGTGAATGACATCTTCAGGGATCTCCTAGATACATTCGTGGTGATTTATTTGGATGATATTCTAATTTTTTCTAACTCCACAGAGGAACATCATGGACATGTGAGAATGGTCTTGGAACGTCTAAGACAAAATCATCTTTACATCAAACTTGAAAAGTGTGAATTCCATAGGACCGAAATTCAATTTCTGGGGTATGTACTGTCTACACAAGGAATTAGTATGGATGGAAGCAAGACCCAAGCCATCAAGGATTGGCCAAGTCCTAGAAATGTGAAGGAGGTGCAGCGCTTCATCGGGTTTGCCAACTTCTATAGACGTTTCATTAGGAATTTCTCTGAGGTAGTGTCACCTATCACCCAACTTACCCGGAAAGAGTCTAGGTTCTCCTGGACTCCCCAAGCCCAGGAAGCATTTTCCCGTCTAAAAGATAAATTTACCACTGCACCTATCTTAGTACATCCCAACCCCGAACTTGCCTTCATAATAGAGGTGGATGCTTCAGACTGTGCCGTTGGAGCTATACTCTCTCAGAGAACAGGTGAGAAGAATGTCTTGCATCCCTGTGCCTTCTTTTCCCAGCAGTTGTCTTCGGCTGAGAGGAACTACGATGTGGGCAATAGAGAATTGTTGGCCATTATTGCCGCCTTCAAAGAATGGAGACACCTTCTTCAGGGAGCTGCACAGCAAATAGTCGTCCTGACAGACCATCGTAACCTTGAATTTATCAGGTCGGCTAAGTGCCTGACTCCTCGCCAGGCTCGCTGGAATCTTTTCTTAAACCAATTTAATTTTATCATTTCTTATAGACCAGGATCGCGCAATGGAAAGGCTGATGCACTCTCTAGGATTTATTCAGCAGAGACACGTCCACTTACTCCTCCTAAGACTATTCTTCCTGACTCTAGATTCCTGGGAGTGATTCATAATCAAGACCTACTTAAGGACATCAAGGAAGCATACCATGCGGATTCCTTTTTGGCACAACCCCCAAGGGACGTAAGTCTTGTCTTTAAGAATGGTGTGTGGATTCAGGGACAACGTCTGTATATTCCTGAAACAGTCAGATTAAGAGTATTGCAACTCATTCACGATTCCAAGATAGCTGGGCATAGAGGAATTCTAAAGACACAGGAATTTCTTTCTCGTTTCTTTTGGTGGCCCACTTGCAGGAAGGATGTTTCAAACTATGTCACTTCATGTGAAGTCTGTGCAAGATGCAAAACACCTCGCTCCTCACCAACTGGTCTGTTGCAACCTCTTCCCACCCCGTCCCGCCCGTGGGGATCCATTTCTATGGACTTCATTGTGGAGTTACCAACCTCTCAAGGGAAGAACACCATTCTAGTGGTGGTTGATCGTTTAACAAAAGCAGCTCATTTTATCCCTTGTGTCGGCTTACCCACTGCAAGACAGACATCATATTTGATGATTAAAAATGTGTTTTGTTTACATGGAGTACCAGATGAGGTTATTTCGGATCGAGGGGTGCAATTCACTTCAAGGTTTTGGCAAAATTTCTGTGCAGCATTGGACATTAAAGTGAACCTTTCTTCTGCTTTTCATCCTCAGACTAATGGACAGACGGAACGAACCAATCAGACCCTGGAGCAGTATCTTCGCTGCTTTATCTGCCACCTACAGGATGATTGGGTGGATCTACTTCCACTGGCTGAGTTCTCTTATAACAACTCTCAGAGCGCCTCCACTAAGCAGTCTCCTTTTTACTCCAATTTAGGTTATCATCCTAATATTCTTCCTCGATTTCCCATAGAAACGCCTTTGCCAGCAGTGGCTGAAAGAATCACGTCTTTACAAAAGAATATGGATCTTCTAAAGGGAAATCTGGAATTGGCTCAGGAAAGGTACAAGAAAGCCGCAGATAAATTTCGTAAACCTGCACCAGCTTTCAAGGTAGGAGACCTGGTCTGGCTGTCAACCAGAAATCTTAAGTTAAGAATTCCATCATCTAAGTTGGGACATAAATACATTGGACCTTATAAAATCAGTAAAATTATAAGTGCTGTCGCTTGTCGTCTTCAACTGCCCAGAACTATGAGAATCCACCCTGTCTTTCATGTATCTCTACTAAAGGCTGCGACACCCAATACGTTTCCTGGACGTTCTTCTCCTTGCCCTGACCCAGTGCTAGTCGATGGTCAGGAAGAATTTGTGGTGGAAAGGATTCTAGATTCCAGGTTGTATAGAAATCAGTTACAATATTTGATTAAATGGCAGGGCTACCCAGTGGAGGACAATTCATGGGAACCAGTCAATAACGTTAATGCTCCTCGCTTGCTCCGTCAGTTTCATCAGAGGTACCCACACAAGCCTGGTCTGAGGTCATCCGGAGGTTGTCCCTAAGGGGGGAGTAATGTAAGGTTCTGTGTACATGTTCCTGAAACTCAGTTTTTCCGTCAGCCATTTTACTTTCTGTCTTGCTGCAGCTGTCTTGCCCTCAGTCAATATGGAGTTTCCAGCTTGCATGTTCCCGCCCTGATTCTCTCCCTCTTGCTTCTTAAGCAGCCACAGCTGAGCAATCAGTGCTTCAGAAACAAGCCTGCAGTGAACCTGTGACCTGACTCCTGGAAGCCTTGGACCTTGTACTCCAGTTATTTCCTATTGTGGAACTTTGGAACACTCGTGGACTTTGGAACCTTGCTATTTGATAAATCCACGTTTGCATGGACTTATGGTAACAGAGAAGAGATCCTGAACCTGTTGTGAGAGTGATTGCTGAGCTTAAGTTACTCTGGCCTGCTGTGTCTCCTGCTTTTGTATCTGCAAACTGTGTGACTATTATTGCCACTTGTATGAAGTAATACAAGACCTTCTATATCAAACCTGTGACTCCTGTGTTTTCATCGCACCCAAGCACAAGACACTATGTGAACTGTACTCCTTACATTACATTGTGTCTGACAGAGGAGTCCAGTTTGTTTCCAGATTTTGGAGGACCTTTTGTTCTAAACTTGGTGTTCAATTGTCTTTCTCCTCGGCGTTTCATCCTCAGACCAATGGTCAAACTGAGAGAACAAACCAGACATTGGAGACTTATCTAAGATGCTTTGTGTCTGCTGATCAGGATGACTGGGTCTCTTTTTTGCCTTTGGCTGAGTTTGCTCTTAATAATAGGGCTAGCTCTGCCACTTTGATGTCTCCATTTTTCTGTAATTCTGGGTTTCACCCTCGATTTTCTTCAGGACAGATGGAGGCTTCTGTCTGTCCAGGTGTTGACTCTGTTGTGGAGCGTATGCAACAGATTTGGGACCAGGTAGTGGAGAGGTTGTCCCTCTCTCAGGAGAGGGCCCAGCGGTTTGCTAACCGGCATAGGACTGATGGTCCTCGGTTTAAAGTGGGGGACTTGGTCTGGTTGTCCTCAAAAAATATTCCTATGAGAGTGGCATCTCCTAAATTTAAGCCTAGGTTCATTGGACCTTATAAGATCATGGAGATTCTTAATCCTGTTTCTTTTCGTTTGCTTCTTCCAGGGACATTTAAGATCCATAACGTGTTCCACAAGTCCTTGTTGAAGAGGTTTGTTGAGCCAGTGGTTCCTACTGCTTTGCCTCCTGACCCTGTTCTGGTTGAGGGCAATATGGAGTTTGTGGTTGAGAAAATATTGAATTCTCGTTTTTCTAGACGGAAACTCCAGTATTTGGTTAAGTGGAGAGGTTATGGTCAGGAAGACAATTCTTGGGTGTTTGCTTCGGACATCCATGCTAGGAGACTCATCCGTGCGTATCATAGAACTCATCCTGACCGACCTGGTTGCTCAAGTGAGGGTTCGGTGACCCCTCCTCAAGGGGGGGTACTGTTGTGAATGGACTTGAAATGAGTTCTGAGCAGAGGCTCCCTCTGGTGGTTACAAGCGGTACTGGACTGTCCAGTGAAGATTGTGAGGAGTGGGAATCAGGTGTTACTGACTGGTCTTATATAAGGGAGTCGCCTTCCCATCAGGGTTGCCGGTGATCAATTGTTCTGGTCTCAATCCTTGAGTCCTGTTTCCTTTGTAGCCTGCTGTGTCGTGTCTGCATCTCCTGCTAACAGATAAGACATTTTCTTCTTTTTGTTTTTGTGCTTGATTATTGCCTTTTTTACCTGCACTCCTCAGCTACCGAAACATAACACTGGACAGTCTGTGGGGCAACATGACGTTGGTGGATGGAGCGATACATGATGTCCCAGATGTGCTCAATCGATTCAGGTCTGGGAAACGGGCGGGCCAGTCCATGGCTTCAATGTCTTCATCTTGCAAGAACTGCTGACACACTGTAGCCACATGAGGTCTGGCATTGTCCTGCATTAGGAGGAACCCAGGGCCAACCGCACCAGCATATGGTCTCACAAGGGGTCTGAGGATCTCATCTTGGTACCTAATGGCAGTCAGGCTACCTCTGGTGAGCACATGGAGGGCTGTGCGGCTCTCCAAAGAAATGCCACCCTACACCATTACTGACCCACTGCCAAACCGGTCAAGCTGAAGGATGTTGCAGGCAGCAGATTGCTCTCCACGGCGTCTCCAGACTCTTTCACATCTGCTCAGTGTGAACCTGCTTTCATCTGTGAAGAGCACAGGGCGACAGTGGCGAATTTGCCAATCTTGGTTTTCTGTGGCAAATGCCAAGCTTTCTGCACGGTGTTGGACTGTGAGCACAACCCCCATCTGTGGATGTGGGACACTCAGAACATCCTCATGGAGTCGGTTTCTAACCGTTTGTGCAGACACACGCACATTTGTGGCCTGCTGGAGGTCATTTTGCAGGGCTCTGGCAGCGCTCCTCCTTTTCCTCCTTCCACAAAGGCGGAGGTAGCGGTCCTGCTGCTGGATCGTTGACCTCCTACGGCCCCCTCCACGTCTCCTGGTGTACTGGCCTGTCTCTGGTAGCGCCTCCAGCCTCTGGACACTACGCTAACAGACACAGCAAACCTTCTTGCCACAGCTCACATTGATGTGCCATCCTGGATGAACTGCACTACCTCAGCCACTTGTGTGGGTTGTAGAGTCAGTCTCATGCTACCACGAGTGTGAAAGCACAACCAACATTCAAAACTGACCAAAACATCAGCCAGAAAGCATTGGTACTGAGATGTGGTCTGTGGTCCTCACCTGCAGAACCACTCCTTTATTGAGTGTGTCTTGATAATTGCCAATAATTTCCATCTGTTTAATCAATTTGCACAACAGCATGTGAAATTGATTGTCAATCAGTGTTGCTTCCTAAGTGGACAGTTTGATTTCACAGAAGTAAGATTTACTTGGAGTTAAATTCTGTTCAGTGTTCCCTTTATTTTTTGAGCAGTGTATATTCAAGGCATGGATTTTGGTGATCTCAGCTGCAACAGAGTACCCCAAAGAATAACAAGTTTTACAGGAGGCTGGTACAGTGGATACAATATTGTTTTAACCCTTTAAAGATCCAACCTTGGACCATAGCCTAGACCGGCTCCGCCCCTGGCCGGCTTTTCCCCGGGCCCAGATCAGTCCTGGGGACACAGCCAGACTAGTCTGGTCTCCAGCTACGGTATCCTTTCAAGAATATTATTTCTAAAATTCCAGAGATTTTTTTTTAGAAAATAATACCCATAGCTGTAATTGGGTAACCAGACTGCAATTCATGGTGTCCACTGTTTGGGCTTCATGAATCAACTGACAGGATCCCTTTAATAATCACCAATATGCCCTCTTATTTTAGCTTTGACAGTAATGTCATTCGTGCATCATTAGGCCATGTTCCCATGTAGAGAAAAAAATAACTTTTTTTTTCTTTTGTATTTTTGTGCAGAAAATCTGCTGCATGTAAAGGGGTTGTTCATACCTGATGAACCTGTTGTCAAAAGCTGCAGTTTACAGGATCCTAATGCTGTGTAGTGCACACACCATTAGGATTTGGCTCTTCTTGCCAATTCTAGCGGACGTCATGTGACGGCAAGAATGCGATGTGTAATAGTCTAATGTGTTGTGGCTGAGACTCTAGTTTGCATGGATCCTGTGATGACTGCGGGAACCGACAAGAAAAGTTGAATCCTAAGGTGTGTGAATTGCACACCGTTAGGATTCGTCAAGCTACAGCTTTTTCTGAAAATTTCAACAGGGACTGATAACCCTAGTTTAATCACAGTGGATGAGTTTCATGAAAACTCATACCCACCATGCGATTAAAGACACTGATGAACTGTGTGTTTTTTCTATATAGGCTTATCTGAGGGAAAAAAAGAACGTTGTGTTTTACGTGCAGAATCCCCGAGGTTCGGGACTAAAGACGCTGCAGCAAATCCAAAAATGTGAAAAATGCATAAAAAAATATATGGAAAAATGTCTCAAAACAATAGTCAGAGCAGATTGAGAGACAGGCAGAAAAAACAGACTTTTTACACATGGGAACATAATCTTACACAATTTTTCCCACTGTAATGGCCGATAACTCTAATCTCAGCTGTTCAACACATTGATTGCTACAGTCAATGTCATGATCGGTTACAGGGCACCCTGGAGATGTAGTGTGGGAATCAGAAACCCCATATAAAATCAGTCCAGGAGAACTATAAAAGGACCCAAGGACTGCCCTTACACATAGTGTGCCCTAACAAAAGGCTGTTCCAAAAGTCTGTGTGATAATTCCCATTTAAAGTCATAGAAAGTGTAATGAACCATGCATTTTGTCCACATAAGCCAGAGTGAGAAGTCAGGCTCATTTTCTGTCAGATGGAGTGGAGAGCTGCGGCAAAGAGCGGTTTCTTCTGCAGTTTACACACACATCTATTACACTTTATAGGGTGAAATGTCATACTACATTTCCTATGTATTGGTCTCTATAGCCAAAATACTGCTACTGTCTGCATGTCTAACTTCATACAAGTATCATAAAGAAGCAAACTTTAAGTTCAGAGTAGGAAAGCCATTCCTGGCAGGCAAAATACATGCTTGCAAGTGATGGGTAGAAGTTCCAGCACCTGTAGTGCTGGCAGAATGCTGTTGAAGAGAGATGGCCCACTAAAAAAAAGAGTACATGGCAAGCTACATAACATGTGAAGAATGACAGTAGCGTCTTGTATTAGACTGAAATGTTCCCCAGAAGCAGTTCAAACTTGAGGTTGATCAAGGAAAAAACCAAGTTGGATACATTCTGAAAGGGGTAGTCATTGATTTATGATACAGTGTGTTCCCCCATGGTACCAGAGTGTGGCGTACTAACCTCATACACAATGACTGTACACGGTGATCCACACCCAGCGGACATCCAGTTAGAAATCAGGATCCCATGTTATTTTTTGAGGTACGTTTTTTTCTTCAAAGCAAATGTTTTCATCCCCATCTTTAATCTCCACGTCTTGATCCAGACTCAGTCCACACTCGACCCCGGATTTCACAGTCGGCACATCGTTCTTGTGGTGCTTGAGAGAAGTCAGTGATCCTGTAGAGCATTGGTCCCCAACCTTTTTCGCACCAGGGACCGGGTTCAAGCAAGACCATTCTTCCATGGCTCGGCAAGGCGGGGATGGAGGTGGGGAAGAGGCGGGGCTTTGGTCATATGGGGCGGGGCTATGGACGGAGTTGTATGTATAGCAAGATGGTCCCACACATATAATCCCCCCATGTATAGTATGATGGCCCCACAAAGTACTGATATGTATTATATATATATATATATATATACTCGAATATAAGCCGAGGCACCTGATTTTGCCACAGAAAACTGGGTAAGCTTATTGACTCGAGTATAAGCCGGATATGCATTGTCCCCTCATTACTATCCTGGTATGTGTGGTTCCCCCCGTCCTGTCCAGCTCTGTGTGGCTCCCCTGCTATATGCATGGCTCCCCTGTCCCATTCTGTATGCATGGCTCCGCCCCCCTCCCATCCTTGTATACATGGCTCCACTCCCCCCTCCATCCTTGTATAGATGGCTCCCTTGTCCCATCTTGTATACATGGCTTCGCTCCCATCCTTGTATGCATGGCTCCCCTGTCCCATCCTATATGCATGGCTCCGCCCCCCTCCCATCCTATATGCATGGCTCCGCCCCCCTCCCATCTTTGTATACATGGCTCCGCTCCCCCTCCCATCCTTGTATACATGGCTCACCTGTCCCATCCTTGTATACATGGCTCCACTCCCACCCTCTCAGCCTTGTATACATGGCTCCCTTGTCCCATCTTGTATACATGGCTTCGCTCCCATCCTTGTATGCATGGTTCCCCTGTCCCATCCTGTATACATGGCTCCGCTCCCACCCTCCCATCCTTGTATATATGGCTCCCCTGTCCCATCTTGTATACATGGCTCCACTCCCACCCTCCCATCCTTGTATACATGGCTCCGCTCCCCCTCCCATCCTTGTATACATGGCTCACCTGTCCCATCCTTGTATACATGGCTCCGCTCCCACCCTCTCAGCCTTGTATACATGGCTCCCTTGTCCCATCTTGTATACATGGCTTCGCTCCCATCCTTGTATGCATGGTTCCCCTGTCCCATCCTGTTTACATGGCTCCACTCCCACCCTCCCATCCTTGTATACATGGCTCCCTTGTCCCATCTTGTATATATGGCTTCGCTCCCATCCTTGTATGCATGGCTCCCCTGTCCCATCCTGTATGCATGGCTCCGCCCCCCTCCATCCTTGTATACATGGCTCCGCTCCCCCTTCCCATCCTTGTATACATGGCTCACCTGTCCCATCTTGTATACATGGCTCCACTCCCACCCTCCCATACTTGTATACATGGCTCCACTCCACCCTCCCATCCTGTATACATGGCTCCGCTCCCACCTCCCATACTTGTATGTATGGCTCCCCTGTCCCATCTCGTATACATGGCTCCGCCCCACCCTCCCATCCTTGTATATATGGCTCCCCTGTCCCATCTTGTATACATGGCTCCACTCCCACCCTCCCATCCTTGTATACATGGCTCCACTCCACCCTCCCATCCTGTATACATGGCTCCACTCCCACCCTCCCATCCTTGTATGTATGGTTCCCCTGTCCCATCCTGTATACATGGCTCTGCTCCCACCCTCCCATCCTTGTATATATGGCTCCCTGTCCCATCTTGTATACATGGCTCCACTCCCACCCTCCCATCCTTGTATACATGGCTCCACTCCACCCTCCCATCCTGTATACATGGCTCCGCTCCCACCCTCCCATCCTTGTATGTATGGCTCCCCTGTCCCATCTCGTATACATGGCTCCGCCCCACCCTCCCATCCTGTATACATGGCTCTGCTCCCACCCTCCCATACTTGTATGCATGGCTCCCCTGTCCCATCTTGTATTCATGGCTCCGTTCCCACACTACCATCCTGTATACATGGCTCCGCTCCCATCCTTGTACACATGGCTCCCCTGTCCCACCCTGTATACATGGCTCCTCTCCCACCCTCCCATCTTGTATGCATGGCTGGGCTCCCTCTTCCTCCATCATACTTACCCTCCTCGCACCGTCGCTGTGTGTTGACCCGCACCACAATTGTGGGTTACCAGAGCAATGGGGTACTCAGAGCCGAGCCCATGGAAGTCTATGGGGTTGTCACAGGTAGCGGTGGCTCGGTCTGTGGCCCTGGCGGTCAGGCGTATGTTGGGGGGAATATTTACAGGGGATAGGTGTATAACAGTTCGTGACGCCACCTGTAGTTGTCTGATCACTAAGACCAGCGCTGCTGTAGATCTCTGAGGGGATGGTGTGGCAGCTAGATGTCGGGTCCCCTACAGGTGGGACTGGTCCCTCAAAGTCTATGGAATTAATGATGTCGGGTGCAGATAAATAAATCAGTCTCACACCATCCAGCGTCTTTCCATACCTTTTACTTGTCAGATGATAAGGCAGGTCCCAGGGAGGCTGGTCGGGTGGAGAATGTGCTTCGAGATAACAGCTGAACAGGTTATGGGCCTCCTTCACTTTCCATATGATGAGTCCAACTAGCATAAAGCTAAGTTCACTCCGAATACTCCAGCTTCTCCAAAGCTGTACTGCCCGGTCAGTTTTGTGGTCGGAGTCTTCCTTTAATGTGAGAGAGCTGAGTTCCTACTGTTGTCCTGCATCGACTCAAGGTTCCCACTCTCCCTGACCCCAGTTACGTACCGACACTCCAAGGGCTGCTTTCTGCGACCTAAGGTCCAGTAAGACTCTGGTTTTTCTACCACTACGCCTGAAGCTGTAGTGACACTTCGGTCCCCAGTGACCGGTGAACAATGTGCAGGATAGTCCAATCCTTAAGGCACTGCTATAACTTCTTCCACTGCGCCCTTCGCCCTGTTCGCGCTTGTAGCATAAGCACTCCACACTTCCTAAGTAATACAAGCTAATCCTTTCTTGCTTCTTCCTTGGAGCTCGCTAACAGGTGCTCAGTATTCTTCTAGTTCAGGAGCACGTCGACTGAACTTCACTGTCCTTGGGACAGGCGACTGAAGTCTCTGCTGCTAACTCTTCTTTCTTCCTCAATTGTCTCTGTCTTCTGGTTAGGCACAGTTCTGACTAGGCTAAGGTGAACTGGCTCACCCTTACTAGCCTCCACTTTAAGAACTGCTGACAGGATCTGACTGAACTTCTTCCTCCCTCCACGTCCAGGCTGGACTGACTGACTCCTCTGCCGGGACAGGAAACAGACTGAGCTCTGCTGCATGACACTAGCTCTTATATCCTATGGGTGTGTCTAAAGTGTGTGGTGAGTGAATGGTTATTGAGCATTAAACTGTTACCTCTCCGCACATTCTCCAGGTACTGTGTGTGCCTTCACACCAGGGCTACACAGCTGCATCCCTGTCCCGGCGTGTCAGCTTGTTCCTGTGCGGAGCGGTCACGTGGTAACGCTCATTAAGGTCATGAATATGGACGCCACGCCTATGGGAGTGAAGTTGCGTCCGTATTCATGTCCTTAATGAGCGGTAATATGTGACCGCGCCATAGAGAAAGAAGGAGACGCGCCGGGACAGGGATGCAGCGACGGAAGGTGAGTATCGATGTCTTCTGGTTCTGGAAGCCGGCGGTTGGCAGCTGTCACTACAATGCTACAGCCGCCAGCTCCCCGTGTGTCGCAGCATTCTGAGCCGGCTCTGCGGACCAGCAACAGAACTGCAATGGCCCGGTGGTTGGGGACCCCTGCTGTAGAGGACAATGTCATAGAAATGGTGGATCATTTACCATCTGGAGTGACATAATGCAGAAGTTGTGTAAATCTCACCTTCCCAAAGAGCAGAGCTGTTCCGGACTAACTTAAACTTCAGCGTCTTCTCTAGAAAGCCCTTCTGTACCCTGCAGCCGCCACCTGGACCGTCTTCTTCCCTACAGTGACATCGAACAGAGCCAGTAGAGAAGCCTCACCTGGAAGGAGAAGAAAGACGTTACAGGCAGCACCAAGTCATATAAATAAACAAGCTTTAGAGCATCTCTTGTCGTCTTAAAGGGGTTGTCAACTTTCTTTATTTTAAAACGTATTTGGGACATATTTTTCTGCACTTTACTAATATATATTCTGCACTTATTAGTGTAGTCTCTCTCACACTACACAGCAATCCTGTTCTAAATATGGCTCCTGATTAGTGATGAGCGAGTATGCTCGTTACTCGGGTTTTCCCGAGCATGCTCGGGTGTTCTTCGAGTATTTGGGCGTGCTCGGAGATTTAGCTTGTGTCGCCGTAGCTGCATGATTTGTGGCTACTAGACAGCCTGAATACATATGAGGATTGCCTGTTTGTTAGTGAATCCCCACATGTATTCAGGCTGTCTAGCAGTCACAAATCATGCAGCTACGGTGTGAAAAAAAACAATTTTCTAAAAAAATGATTTTTTTAGTCCCAAATTTTTGATTTTTCCCAAGGAAGTTGGACCCCAAAAGTTGTCCAATTTGTCCTGAGTACACTGATACCAAATATGTGGGGGAGGGAACTGTTTGGGCGCACGGCAGGGCTTGGAAAGGAAGTAATAACATTTTGGAATGCAGACTTTGATGGGTGTCATGTTCCATTTGCAGTGCCCCAGATGTGCCTAAACAGTGGAAAACCCCCACAAGTGACCCCATTTTGGAAACTAGACCCCCTAAGGAACTTATCTAGATCTGTGGTGAGCACTTTGATCCCCCAAGTGCTTCACACAAGTTTATAATGCCCGCGCATAAAAATAAAAAATCCTATTTTTTTCCCACAAAAATTATCTTTTAGTCACCAATTTTTTATTTTCCCAAGGGTAACAGGAGAAATTGGACCACATGTGTTGTCCAATTTGTCCTGAGTACGCTGATACCCCATATGTGGGGGGAACCACTGTTTGGGCACACGGCAGAGCTCGGAATGGAAGGAGCACCGTTTGTCTTTTTCCAACCAAAATTGGCTGGAATTGAGATTGGATGCCATGTTGCATTTGGAGAGCCCCTGATGTGCCTAAACAGTGGAAACCCCCAACAAGTGACCCCATTTTGGAAACTAGACCCCCTAAGGAACTTATTTAGATCTGTTGTGAGCAATTTGAACCCCCAAGTGCTTCACAAAAGTTTATAACGTAGAGCCGTAAAATTAAAAAATCATATTTTTTCCACAAAAATGATCTTTTCACCCCAATTTTTATTTTCCCAAGGGTAACAAGACCTCAAAAGTCATTGTGCAATTTGTCCTGAGTACGCTAATACCCAGTATGTGGGGGTAAACCACTGCTTGGGTGCCTGGCAGAGCTCGGAAGGGAAGGAGCGCCGTTTGACTTTTTCAACGCAGAATTGGCTGGACGCCATGTCGTGTTTGGAGAGCTCCTGATCTGCCTAAACAGTGAAAAACCCCCACAAATGACACCATCTTGGAAACTAGACCCCTCAAGAAACTTATCTAGATGTGTGGTGAGAACTTTGAACAGCCAAGGTGTTTCATTAAAGTTTATAACGCCCGAGCATGAAAATCAAAAAATCATATTTTTTCCACAAACATGATCTTTTATTACCCAACTTTTTATTTACCCAAGGGTAACAGGAGAAATTGGACCCCAAAAGTTGTTGTCCAATTTGTCCTGAGTACGCTGATACCCCATATGTAGGAGAAAACTACTGTATGGGCACACGTCAGGGCTCGGAAGGGAAGTAGTGACGTTTTGTATTGCAGACTTTGATGGAATGGTCTGCGGGAGTCATCGCGTTCGGAGAGCCTCTGATGTGCCTAAACAGTAGAAACCCCCACAAATGACCCCATTTTGGAAAATAGACCCCCCCAAGGTAAATATCAAGATGAGTGGTGAGCACTTTGAACCCCGAAGAGCTTCACAGACGTTTATAACGTACAGCCGTAAAAATAAAAAATCCTTTTTTTTTTTACAAAAATGATTTTTTCGCCCCCAATATTTTATTTTCACAAGGGTAACAGGAGAAATTGGACCCCAAAAGTTGTCCAATTTTTCCTAAGTACGCTGATACCCAATATGTGAGAGAAAACTACTGTATGGGCACACGTCGGGGCTCGGAAGGGAATTAGTGACGTTTTACATTGCAGACTTTGATGTAATGGTCTGCGGGCATCATGTCGCATTTGGAGAGCCCCTGATGTGCCTAAACAGTGGAAACCCCCACAAGTGACCCCATTTTGGAAAATAGACCCCACAAGGAACTTATCTAGATGTGTGTGGTGAGCGCTATGAAGCCCAAGTGCTTCATAGAAGTTTATAATGTACAGCCGTAAAAACAAAAAAATCATTTTTTTTTACAAAAAAATTTTCATTTTCACCAGGCGTAACAGAAGAAATTAGACCCCAATAGTTATTTTGCAGTTTGTCCTGAGTACGCTGGTACCCCATATGTGGGGGTAAACTACTGTTTGGGCACATGGCAGAGCTCAGAAGGGAAGAAGCACCGTTTGACTTTTTCAACGCAGAATTGGCTGGAATTGAGATCATACATGTCACATTTGGAGAGCCCTGATGTACCTAAACAGTGGAAACCCCCAATTCTAACTCCAACCCTAACCCCAACACACCCCTAACCCTAATCCCAACCCTAACCCAAATCCTAACTTTAGCCCCAACTCTAACCCTAACTTTAGACGCAACCATAACCCTAATTGGAAAATGGAAATAAATAAATTTGTTTTAATTTTATTATTTTTTCCTAAGTAAGTGGGTGATAAAGGGGGGTTTGATTTACTATTAATAGCGTTTTTTTATGATTGGCAGCTGTCACACGCTAAAAGACGCTTTTTTGCAAAAAATAGTTTTTGCATCACCACATTTTGAGAGCTATAATATTTGCATATTTTGGCGCACAGAGTCATGTGAGGTCTTATTTTTTGCAGTACGAGTTGACGTTTTTATTGGTCCCATTTTTGAGCATGTGACATTTTTTGATCGCTTTTTATTTCGATTTTTGGGAGGTTAGAATGAACAAAAATCAGCAATTCATTAATTTCTTTTGGGGGGCGTTTATACCATTCCGCGTGTGGTAAAATTGATAAAGCAGTTTTATTCATCGGTGATACCTCATTTATATCATTTTTTAATGTTTTGGTGCTTTTATACAGTAAAAACAATTTTAGATAAAAAATAATTATTTTTGCATCGCTTTATTCTGCGAGCTATAACTTTTTTATTTTTTCGCTGATGATGCTGTATGGCGGCTCGTTTTTTGCAAGGCAAGATGACGTTTTCAGCGGTATCATGTTTATTTATATCGGTCTTTTTGATCGCGTGTTATTTTACTTTTTGTTCGGCGGTATGATGATAAAGCATTGATTTTTTGCTTTTTTTTGTGAGGGGTTCACGAAATGGGTTAACTAGTGGGACAGTTCTATAGGGCGGGTCGTTACGGACACAGCGATACCAAATATGTGTACTTTTATTGTTTTGTTTTTTTATTTACAGGAAGAAATGAATTTATTGGGGAATATTTTTTTTTCCTTTATATTGGATTTTTTTTTTACACTTGTGATTTTTTTTTTTTAAACTTTTTTACTTTGTCCCAGGGTGGGACATCACTGTAGAATGTCAGATCACTGGTCTGACAGTGTGCACAGCACTCTGTCACACCAGCGATCGCTCTGGCACTGCTGCAGGCTTCTCAGTGCCTGCTCTCAGCAGGCACTAAGGGAAGCCGCCTCCTTGCAGGACCCGGCGGCCATCTTGGATCCGGGGCCTTGCAGGGAGGAAGGCCTCTGAACAGCGCAATCACATCGCGCTGTTCTGAGGGTCTCAGGGGAGCACGCAGGGAGCCCCCTCCCTGCGCGAAGCTTCCCTGTGCCCCCGGTACACCGCGATCATGTTTGATCGCGGTGTGCTAGGGGTTAATGTGCCGGGAGCGGTCCGTGACCGCTCCTGGCACATAGTGCTGGATGTCAACTGTGATAATCAGCTGACACCTGGCCGCGATCAGCGGGAGCGTAGCTGATCGCCTAGGACGTACTATCCCGTCCCTGGGAATTAAGTCCCAGCTCACATGGACGGGATAGTACGTCCGATGACAAAGGGGTTAAAAGACGAGTGTTAGAAAATAAAATTGCGTTATACACTGACGGCTAGAGTTAAGCGACTTTGGTCGGATCAAGTTTCGTGAAACCCAACTGAAACAAAATTTGTTTCGGACGAAACTGATCCGACTAGGGCAAAAAAGTCGGGGTTTCGTCCGAAATTTGACCCCAATGCAAGTCAATGGGGAATAAAAGTCGGCAATGAGTGAATGACATTCATCCACTCATTGCCTACTTTTATTCCCCATTGACTGGCTTTGGGGTCGGGTTTCGGATGAAACCCCGACTTTTTTTACCCTAGTCGGATCAGTTTCGTCCGAAACAAATTTTGTTTCAGTCGGGTTTCACGAAACCTGATCCGACCAAAGTCGCTCAACTCTACTGAAGACACTTTACTCTTTTTGGCCAATGCTTCAGAATCCCTGCCTTCAGCAATGGAGGTGATTCAGTCTTTTGGGACTTACTCCGGTCTTGATATTAATTGGTCGAAGTCGGTGATGTCTCTGGATGAGAGGATTGGTCAGATTAATACTTTGAGTGGCTCAGGAATACAACAGGTATCAACATCTAAATATTTGGGAGTCTATGTCTTTGAGAAATGGAGGGTGAAGGAGGTGAGAACGGTATTTATTCCTGTTGGTCTTGGATAATGTGATTAAGTATTACAATTGCAAGAGGAGTTTAATCTTAGCTCAAAGGACTTCTACAAATATCTCCAGTTACGCCATGAGTTTAATGCTGATTTCACGGATAGTGGCTTCAATGTTTATGAACAAAATACTGTTTTATAGTTAATTAGTAAATGAATATGCAAATTGCCTCTTCAGAGAAAAAGAGGACTTGAACTCTATAGCGCCTCCTGTTGGAAGCAGCGATCCTACAAGTCACAATCAACCTTTAACGAGTCTTGCAATATGATTTAGGATAAAAGCCAAATCAGTATCTCAATTTGCAGACACGGTGTTTCGGGTTATTGGTAAATGAAATTAGGAAATGAAATAACTCATCTGGGGTAATATCTCTGCTATATAGATATTTATTAACCTTAGTGATAAGTAAAGATCTAGTACACAGTAAGGAGAGATGGGAGGCTGAGATTGGTCTAATAGAAGAAGGACAAAGGATAGAAATATTGGAAAGGATCCCCCACTTGTCTCTTAGGGAACAGCATAGACTTTCCCAACTTTACCTGGTGCATAATGTTTATAGGATACTTGTGTTTCTGATAAAGATTGGTGCTAGAGCTGAGGCGTGTTGCCCCAGATGTGGTTTTGACGCTGCATCCCCGCTTCATATGATGTGGTCATGTCCTGAATTGGGAGAGATATTGGAGGAAAGTAATAGGGGTGATTAGGCGAGTCTTCCAGGTGGCTTTGGAAACCACGGCTTTAGTCTGTGTACTGGGATATCGTGGAAGATATCCAGACAACTGAGTCGGGTAAAGTAGCTATAGCATATGGTCAGGGTCGTGTTTCCCACTAGGCTCTCGAGGGCACGTGCCTAGGCCGGGACTCTGCTGGGGAGCGGCACCTGAGCAAGCTTTTTTTTTTTTGTAGTCCGGGGGTCGGCCCTTCCCTTCCTTTCCTCCAACCCCCCCATCATCATACTCACCTCCTCCTCCTGTTGCAGCTCCTATGGTCCAGCACCGATACCTCTTCTTGTACCGCTCATTAAGCTCATGAATATGGATGGCACTCCACTCTCATAGGCGTGGCGCCAATATTCATGAGCTTAATGAGCGGTACCCACGTGTGACCACGTCGGCACCTGTCTCACTGAAAAACAACAACACTACTCACGTGCTGCCGTGCACTGTCTGTCTGCAGCAGCCAGCAGACAGGCAGGGACCGGACTGGACCAGACCGCGCTGCAGCCCGCAGGCTCAGGTGAGCGGCATGAGCCTCGGGCGGGTTTAGAATGTGCGCTCACTACGCTGTGGGGACGGGAGGCTGAGCAGTGAGTGAGGAGTGAGCAGCCAGAGCGGCCAGGGGAAGAATGAGCGGCGCTGCGGCAGCCGGCACGCACAGCACAGGTGCGGTAGCCGGCACGCACAGCACAGGTGCGGTAAGGAATCAGCCAGCCTGAGCCAGGGGGAGAATGGAGGGGTGGGGGTTGGGTTTGACCAGC
Organism: Oophaga sylvatica; assembly: GCA_033576555.1. NCBI lineage: Eukaryota > Metazoa > Chordata > Amphibia > Anura > Dendrobatidae > Oophaga > Oophaga sylvatica. The sequence goes on along the minus strand of JARQOD010006518.1, from coordinate 2,068 downwards.
CGGGGCCCGGTAGAATGAGCGCTGGGGGGAGCAGCCGGGCCCGGGGGAGTGAGCGCTGTGGGCGGGGTTGAGCAGCCGACCCGGGGATGAGCACTGTTGGGGAATGTGTGCTGGGGGGGTTGAGCAGCCGGGCCCGGGGGATGAGCAGCTGGGGACGGGGGATGATGGCTGGGGGTGGGAGGGTGAGCAGCCGGGGCTTGGGGATGAGCACTGGGGGAGAATGAGCGCTGGGGGGGTGAGCAGCCGGGGCCCGGGAGGGTGAGCACTTGGGGGAATGAACGCAGGAGGGGATGAGCACTGGGGGGAGAATGAGCACAGGGGGAGTAATGAGCACTAGGGGAGTAATGAGCGCAGGAGGAGTAATGAGCACGGGGAGAATGAGCGCATGGGGAGAATGAGCGCAGGGGGGGAGAATGAGCGCTGGGGGATTAATTAGCGCAGGGGGGTGTAATTAGCACTGGGGGAGATGAGCACTGGGGAGTAATGGCGAGGGGGAGTAAAGAGCGCAGGGGGGGAATGAGCCTGGGAGTAAGAGCCAGGGGAGAATGAGCGCAGTGGGTAGAATGAGCGCAGGGGGAATGAGTGCAGGGGGAGAATGAGCGCAGGGTGGAGAATGAGCACAGGGGGAAGTAAGAGCACTGGGGGGAGTAATGAGCGCAGGTGGAGTAATGAGCGCAGAGGGGAGAATGACGCAGGGGAGAATGAACAGGGGGAGTAATGAGCACTGGGGGATATGAGCACAGGGGGAGTAATGAGCCAAGGGGGAGAATGAGCGCAGGGCGAGAATGAGCGCAGGGGGAGAATGAGCGCAGGGGGAGTAATGAGCACTGGGGGCAGTAATGAGAGCAGGGGGAGTAATGAGCGCAGGGGGGAGAATGAGCGCAGGGTGGAGAATGAGTGCAGGGGGAGAATGAGCGCAGGGGGAGTAATGAGCACTGGGGGGATAATGAGCGCAAAGGGGAGAATCTGATGACCTGGGGAGAATGAGCGCAGGGGGAGAATGAGGCAGGGGGTAATGAGCCTGGGGGAAAATGAGCACTGGGGAGAATGAGCACTGGGGGAGAATGAGAGCATGGGGGAGAATGAGCGTGGGGGAGAATGAGCGCAGAGGGATGAGGCAAGGGAGAATGAGCGCTGGGGAGGAATGAGCACTGGGGGGAATGAGCGCTGGGGGGAATGAGCGCTGAGGTGGGGAATGAGCGCTGAGGTGGGGAATAAGCGCTGAGCATCTCCGCGAGATAAATAGACATGCTGCGGTCTAGAAAGACGCGCCGCATGTGCATATACGCAGGTCTGCCACCTGCATCTTTGAAATTGTACGCATAGTGGATATGGGATTTCATAAAATCCCCTCCACTATTCTGTAACATTTGGACGCTGCGGATTGTACTCTGCGGCTGTTCTCAGCGTCCAACCCGCAGCGTTTCCTGAACGTGGAAACGTACTCTAAATATATCTCTGCCTCTGGACATTATACAGTATAGATTTGCCTGGACTGTACATTATTATAAATCTACTACCTGAGCATTATATATTATAGATCACCCAGGACATTATATATAATAGATTGTGCATCATATATTTCTGGACATTTTATACTATAGGTCTCCTTGTACATTATATATTATAGATCTATAATAAATAATATACCGGGAGATCTATAAGATAAATTGTCCAGATTTATATGTAAGTATCTGTTTAAACCCAGACATATGAATAAGGCCTTAGTCAGAGACTGGGCAGTAATAGAATAATAAAATCCATCTAGTAATCTTCCAATGTCTGCTGGACATGGTGTGGGGGAGAGTTTCTAGTTCAGTTAGTACACAGACACCAGACTTCTCGCTGTTAACCAGTTAATGTTTTCTTGTCCACCACACTGCAGTGTCAAAAGAGGAAGACAGCGAGACAGACAGCAACATCACATCAGAGAGCGCTTGACCTCGAAACAGAAAATCCTCAGATCCTGGTATTGTAACATAATATTTAGAATAATATTTATTCACTGATATTGCACTATTAACTCCACAGCACTTTACATACATCATCAACACTGTCCCCATTGGGG
>JARQOD010006517.1:0-42548 GCA_033576555.1 Oophaga sylvatica | reverse complement strand
AAGAAAAAAAATCATATTTTTTCCACAACATGATGTTTTAGTCCCCAATTTTTTTTTCCCAGGGTAAGAGGAGAAATTGGACCACAAAAGTTGTTGTCCAACATGTCCTGAGTACGCTGATACCCCATATGTGGGGGGAACCACTGTTTGGGCGCACGGCAGGGCTGAAAGGGAAGGAGCCCGTTTGACTTTTCCAAACCAAAATTGGCTGGAATTGCGAACGGACGCCATGTTCGCGTTTGGAGGGCCCCTGATGTGCCTAAACAGTGGAAACCCCCCAATGTGACCCCATTTTGGAAACTAGACCCCCTAAGGAACTTATCTAGATGTGTGGTGAGCACTTTGAACCCTCAAGTGCTTCACGCAAGTTTGTAATGTAGAGCCGTGAAGAAAAAAAATCATATTTTTTTCCACAACATGATGTTTTAGTCCCCAAATTTTTATTTTCCCAGGGTAAGAGGAGAAATTGGACCACAAAAGTTGTTGTCCAACATGTCCTGAGTACGCTGATACCCCATATGTGGGGGGGAACCACTGTTTGGGCGCACGGCAGGGCTTGAAAGGGAAGGAGCGCCGTTTGACTTTTCCAAACCAAAATTGGCTGGAATTGCGAACGGACGCCATGTTGCGTTTGGAGGGCCCCTGATGTGCCTAAACAGTGGAAACCCCCCACATGTGACCCCATTTTGGAAACTAGACCCCCTAAGGAACTTATCTAGATGTGTGGTGAGCACTTTGAACCCTCAAGTGCTTCACGAAGTTTGTAATGTAGAGCCGTGAAGAAAAAAAAACATTATTTTTTTCCACAACATGATGTTTTAGTCCCCAATTTTTTATTTTCCCAAGGGTAAGAGGAGAAATTGGACACCAAAAGTGTTGTCCAACATGTCCTGAGTACGCTGATACCCCATATGTGGGGGGAACCACTGTTTGGGCGCACGGCAGGGCTTGAAAGGGAAGGAGCGCCGTTTGACTTTTTCCAAACCAAATTGGCTGGAATTGCGAACGGACGCCATGTTCCGTTTGGAGGGCCCCTGATGTGCCTAAACAGTGGAAACCCCCCACATGTGACCCCATTTTGGAAACTAGACCCCCTAAGGAACTTATCTAGGTGTGTGGTGAGCACTTTGAACCCCCAAGTGTTTCACTAACGTTTATAATGCCCTGGCGTGAAAAAAAAAAATATATTTTTTTTTCCACAAAAGTGATGTTTTAGTCCCCAATTTTTTATTTTCCCAAGGGTAAAGGAGAAATTGGACCCCAAAAGTGGTTGTCCAATTTGTCCTGAGTACGCTGATACCCCATATGTTGGGGGGATACACTGTTTGGGCACACGGCAGGGCTGGGAAGGGAAGCAGTGACGTTTTGGAATGCAGACTTTGATGGAATGGTCTGCGGGCGTCATGTTCCGTTAGCAGAGCCCCTGATGTGCCTAAACAGTGGAAACCCCCACATGTGACCCCATTTTGGAAACTAGACCCCCTAAGGAACTTATCTAGGTGTGTGGTGAGCACTTTGAACCCCCAAGTGTTTCACTAACGTTTATAATGCCCTGGCGTGAAAAAAAAAAAATATTTTTTTTCCACAAAATGATGTTTTAGTCCCCAATTTTTTATTTTCCCAAGAGTAAGAGGAGAAATTGGACCCAAAAGTGGTTGTCCAATTTGTCCTGAGTACGCTGATACCCCATATGTTGGGGGGATACACTGTTTGGGCACACGGCAGGGCTCGGAAGGGAAGCAGTGACGTTTTGGAATGCAGACTTTGATGGAATGGTCTGCGGGCTTCATGTTCCGTTAGCAGAGCCCCTGATGTGCCTAAACAGTGGAAACCCCCACATGTGACCCCATTTTGGAAACTAGACCCCCTAAGAACTTATCTAGGTGTGTGGTGAGCACTTTGAACCCCCAAGTGTTTCACTAACGTTTATAATGCCCTGGCGTGAAAAAAAAAATAATTTTTTTTTTCCACAAAAGTGATGTTTTAGTCCCCAATTTTTTATTTCCCAAGAGTAAAGGAGAAATTGGACCCAAAAGTGTTGTCCAATTTGTCCTGAGTACCTGATACCCCATATGTTGGGGGGATACACTGTTTGGGCACACGGCAGGGCTCGGAAGGGAAGCAGTGACGTTTTGGAATGCAGACTTTGATGGAATGGTCTGCGGGCGTCATGTTCCGTTAGCAGAGCCCCTGATGTGCCTAAACAGTGGAAACCCCCACATGTGACCCCATTTTGGAAACTAGACCCCCTAAGGAACTTATCTAGGTGTGTGGATGAGCACTTTGAACCCCCAAGTGTTTCACTAAAGTTTATAATGCCCAGGTGTGAAAAAAAAAAATCCTACTTTTTACCTCACACAAATGATGTTTTAGTCCCCAATTTTTTATTTTCCCAAGGTTAAGAGGAGAAATTGGACACCAAAAGTTGTTGTCAATTTGTCCTGAGTACACTGGTACCCCATATGTGGGAAAAAACTGTTCGGGCACAATTTGGGGCTCAGAAGGGAAATTGTGACGTTTTGGAAGCAGACTTTGATGGAATGGTCTGCGGGCGTCATGTTCCGTTTGCAGAGCCCCTGATGTGCCTAAACAGTAAAAAAAAACCACAAGTGACATAATTTTGGAAAGTAGACTCCCAAGGAACTTTTCTAAATTGTGCCCCCCTTCTGGAACTAATCTTTCCTGTAAAGTAAATTAGTAGTGCATTGAGGTGTGGTACAATTTGAAACAATCCTTCATACACAGGCCAGGTTTTTCGGGGCAGGTGTCGCATTGGTAAGTGGTGTCCTTGCGTATTCCCCTTTTGTAACACACTCGGCACCTTTTTTGCGGCTTACCTTTGCTTCCAGTTGGCGGGACCACCCCCGGGAAATGCTGACCTGGTATGATACGAGCACCTTCAGTTCCAGAAGTACTGGGGCCCGCTGTTTCCTGAGCGCCAAACATCAGGGCCTTAACCACTACCTCCTGGAACTGAAGGTACGTCGTATCGCTGTTGCGTGCACATCGTGACAGCAGGAAAGCGTTGAGCATTGCCATTTGGACGATGTGCACGGACAGCTTCTTGTACCACACCTTGGCCTTTCTCAAAGCACTGTACGGTTGGAGGAGTTGATCAGAGAGATCAACACCCCCCATGTATTTATTGTACCCCAGTACACAGTCCGGTTTGCGGACCTGTGTAGAGGTACCCCGTACAGTGCTGAGGGCGCTGCCATCACCATGTATGGTGGTCAAGAGAAGGACATCCCTCTTGTCCTTTACTTGACCACCAACAGGTGGTCGCTACATTGGGCTCTGCTCTCACCCTTTCTGAGCATCTGCCCAAGTAGCGTCTTCGGGAGGCCTCTCTGATTTTTGCGGACGGTACCGCAAGCTGCGGTACCTCGCGCAGAGAGGGATTTGTAGAGTGGGACTGCTGGAATAAAAGTTATCGGTGTAAAGGTGATAACCTTTATCCAGCAGTGGGTGCACCAAATCCCACACAATTTTCCCACTCACTCCCAGGACGGGGGGACACTCAGGGGGGTTCTAAACTCCTGGTGTTCCTATTCTTCGCAGCTTGTAGAGTTTAATTCCGTACCTTGCCCTCTTGCTGGGCAGGTACTGGCGGAATCGAGCCGTCCCTTAAAATGAACCAAGGACTCATCCACGCAGATGTCCCTTTGGGGCACGTACACTTCAGCAAACTTTTTGTGAAGTGTTCGATGACCGGCCGAACTTTGAACAGACGGTCAAAGTTGGGGTCATTGTGGGGGACACTGTGCATTATCATTATAATGCAGGAATTTGTGGATGGCCTCAAAACGCGTCCGAGCCATGACCATTCGGAACAGTGGAGTGTTGTATAAAATATCAACACTCCAATATTGCCGAAGTTCTGGCTTCTTCAGGATCCCCATATGGAGGACCAGGCCCCAAAACTGCATCATTTCAACTGCGTCTACAGGAGACCAGTTGGAAAATGATGAACTGGGTTTTGCGCCAAAAATTGCCGAGCGTACAAATTAGTTTGCTCCACCACGAGGTTAATAAAATCCTCAGAGAAAAAGACTTTGAAAAAGTCTATTTCTCTGAGGCCGTGGTGTCAAACTGATTCCTGATTCTGCCACAAAATCAGGAATCAGTGGCTCGTAATTTTCGGGGGGCGGGGTCCATATGGGGTCCGAAGAGGGGTGCGCTGGTTCATTTTCAGGGGTGGGCGCTGCCTCATTTCTGTCCTGGGGCGTCTGCGTGGCGGTTCCGCAGGACCGAGGAGGAAGATGAGGAAGAGGAGGAAGAAGAAGAAGAGGATGAAGAATCTGAAAAGTAAAGAAATGTGGGATCCTCTCCTCGCTATCAGTGTCGGAGGCAAGTAAAGCGTATGCCTCTTCCACTGAATAGCGCTGTTGGGAAGAACGTGACGAGCGGGACATTTTTTTTGTGAATGTGGTGCTTTGTGTGAACTTTATTTATAACTGTGTGTGTGTGTGGGGGGGGGGATAGTGGTTGGTGCAAACTATGCTGAAAGGAAAAAGCTAAAAGAAAAGAAAGAGAATAGGGAAAAAAATGCCTGTGAAAAAAAGTCTAAACCAGCAGGCACGAGCTCTGATAAGTGACCGGTGTCACTTATCAAAGTTCCGCGGCTGCCGGATGTGCGCACAGGAGTGGCGGAAAGGGAAGTGAAAAAAAAAAAAACCGGCAGGAACGAGCTCTGATAAGTGACCGGTGTCACTTATCAAAGTTCCGCGGCTGCCGGATGTGCGTACAGGAGTGGCGGAAAGGGAAGTGAAAAAAAAAAAAAAAACGGCAGGAACGAGCTCTGATAAGTGACCGGTGTCACTTATCAAGGGCCGAGGAGTGGCACAGAGTGGGGAAGAAGGAATGATAAAAAAAAAAAATGGGATGACGCTCCCGTATAGTGCGGTGTCAAGTAAAAGTTGCCTGCTCATGATAGCGCACGTGGGATAGCGTGACGGGGGAAAAATTTTGAACTGTGGACGAACTTTGTGTGAACTTTATTATAAGTGTGCGTGTGGGGGTGGCGGGGAGTGTGAAACAGTGAAAAAAAAAAAAAACGAAAAGAAAACGAATAGGGACATATAAAGTGCCTGGAAAAAAGTGCGAAAAGAGTGAAAAAAAAAAACGGCAGGAACGAGCTCTGATAAGTGACCGGTGTCACTTATCAAAGTTCCGTGGCTGCTGGATGTGCGCACGGGAGTGCGGAAAGGGGTGAAAAAAAAAACTGCAGGAACGAACTCTGATAAGTGACTGGTGTCACTTATCAAAGTTCCGCGGCTGCTGGATGTGCGCACAGGAGTGGCGGAAAGGGGAGTGAAAAAAAAAAAAATGGCAGGACGAGCTCTGATAAGTGACTGGTGTCACTTATCAAAGTTCCGCGGCTGCTGGATGTGCGCACGGAGTGGCAGAAAGGGGAGTGAAAAAAAAAAAACGGCAGGACGAGCTCTGATAAGTGACCGGTGTCACTTATCAAAGTTCCGCGGCTGCTAGATGTGCGCACAGGAGTGGCGGAAAGGGGAGTGAAAAAAAAAAAAAAAAACGGCAGGACGAGCTCTGATAAGTGACCGGTGTCACTTATCAAAGTTCCGCGGCTGCTGGATGTGCGCACGGGAGTGGCGGAAAGTGGGGTGAAAAAAAAAAACGCAGGAACGAGCTCTGATAAGTGACTGGTGTCACTTATCAAAGTTCCGCGGCTGCTGGATGTGCGCACAGGAGTGGCGAGAAAGGAGTGGAAAAAAAAAAAAAAAAACTGCAGGAACGAGCTCTGATAAGTGACTGGTGTCACTTATCAAAGTTCCGCGGCTGCTGGATGTGCGCACAGGAGTGGCGGAAAGGTGGGTGAAAAAAAAAAAAAAAAACGGCAGGAACGAGCTCTGATAAGTGACTGGTGTCACTTATCAAAGTTCCGTGGCTGCTAGGGTGTGCGCACGGGAGTGGCGGAAAAGTGGTGAAAAAAAAAAAACTGCAGGAACGAGCTCTGATAAGTGACTGGTGTCACTTATCAAAGTTCCGGGCTGCTGATGTGCGCACGGGAGTGGCGGAAAGTGGGGTGAAAAAAAAAAAAAACCTGCAGGAACGAGCTCTGATAAGTGACTGGTGTCACTTATCAAAGTTCCGTGGCTGCTGGAAGTGCGCACAGGAGTGGCGGAAAGGGGGAGTGAAAAAAAAAAAAAACTGCAGGAACGAGCTCTGATAAGTGACTGGTGTCACTTATCAAAGTTCCGCGGCTGCTGGAGTGCGCACGGAGGGGGGTGCAAAGAAACGACAGAGTGTTGATCGGTGAACTGCGTCACCAATCAACGCTCGGCGGCTGCTAATGGTGCAAAGGGGGGGTAAAAAGAGGGGGAAAGGGAAGGGGGGAGGGGGGAATGGGGGGATTGGGGTGGATCGGCAGGGATCGGGGCTCAAAAACTCACGTTTGTAGTCTCTCTTCTTTCTTCTCTCTTCTTCTTCTCTCTCTTCTCTTCTCTCTTCTTTCTCTCTTCTTTCTTCTCTCTTCTTCTTCAGCAGGAGTTGTGGTGTCACAGGCTACTGTGGCACCACAAGGCCCAGCACAGGAGGAGATCTGGCGTGTGACCGCACTGCAGGAATCCTCAGCAAGTGTGAGGACCCCTGCAGTGCGATCAGACAGGTCAGATCCAGTTTGCAGACAGGTCACAGAGCGGTCACATCGCTGCTGTGACCTGTCATTGGTGGGATCGATGATCACATCGATCCCACCAATCAGAGGAGACCCTTGTTTTGCCGGTTGCTAGGCACCGGCCTAGTAATCGGAGCTCACTGCTCCGATTCCTAGGCATTTCACCGGCAGGTCAGGAACAGGGCACAGAGCGGTCACACCGCTGCTGTGCCCTGTGATTGGCGCGATCGTCGATGACATCGATCGCGCCAATCAGCAGCTGCAGCCCTACTGGGCCTGTCTAGGCTCCGGCCTAGGATCGGTGCTATTACTGCACCGATCCAGGCAGGTACAGGCAGGGCACAGCGCGGATACACCGCGGCTGTGCCCTGCGATTGGCGCGATCGATGTGTTCGGCGATCGCGCCAATCCAGAGGGGGTCTGCCCTTTCTATGCCCAGGCCTAGGATCGAGTACATCGGTACTCGATTCTAGCCTGGGATCTCACTGTTTCAGCCCATCGGATTGGCTGAAACAGTGAGAAAGGCTGCGATTGGCTGTTCAGAATTGAACAGCCAATCACAGCGATCGGGAGTGAGGGTGGGCGGTGACAGACCCGGGATGCCGGCGCCATCTCTCCTGAGGTAAGATGGCGTCGGAATTTTAATGCGATCACTGCGACTTAAGTCGCGATGTCGCATTAAAGGGCTGGACGTACTATCCCGTCCCCGGTCATACGGGCCCAGGTTACATGGACGGGATAGTACGTCCGATGGCAGTAAGGGGTTAAATATATATTCTTTTCATATATATATATATTTTTTTTAAATAAAGATATAAAATTTAATAAAAAAAAAAAAACAACAAAATAAAAAAATTATAAACTAATTATTAACAAAATCAAAAAAAAAATTCAAAAAAAAAAAAAATTAATGAGGGCCCCGGTGTCCAGCCGCTGCCCTCTCCAGCATCATCCCGTGTTGATGCAGAGCTCCCATCGCACTTTGCAGCTCTGCCACCGCAGTCTGCATCACTGCCACAGCGCTGCACATTTTTGCAATCACCCGGCGGTGGGACACCAACAGGTCCTGGGCAGTCGGGATTTCTGTGGAGGTAAAGGTAACAGTTAATAGTGAATTCTGTTGCAACATCAACATGTACATGTTATGTTAATTAACACTTACGGTTGTCGTCAGACGACCCGCTCACTGCCCACCCAGAACCTGTTGGTCCGCCGGCTAGGGAAACACAGAAAAATTTTTTATATTACAACAGCCATTACACATAAGACCTTACAAAGTTCTCAAACTTGTCTGAAGCTTATATAATGTGCGTTAATTACCTGATGGGGAGCCTGCATCCATGTGACGGGATGATGCTGGAGAGAAGGCAATGGAAGGTGAGGTGCTTGACCCCGACTGTGGAGGGGGGGTTGCTGCCAGGGAAGGGGCTGAAGGGATGGAGAGGTGTGGTGAGGATGGTGGTGGAGGGGTAGCCGGAGATGGAGGTGGAGAGGTAGCTGGGGAAGGAGATGGAGGTGGAGGGGTAGCCGCAGCAGCTGGTGAAGGTGGTGCTGTAAATAAAATATACAATTCAGTCAAATAATCCTTCTACTAACCCCGTTACTGCCAGTACTTCCATCTATGCCTGTAAACCCCCTCACGACTGGTACTCCCTTTACTGCCTGCCCTATCACTGTCGGTACTCCCATCACTGCGGGTGCATTGATATAGGTAGATAAGGCTACTTGCGTTTTTTGTCGCAGCGCATCTTGCGCTATCGGACGCATGCGCAATGTTCCCCTATCTTTAACATGGCGGGCGCAGGGTTTAGCGCTTGCACGCGTTCATGTGCGTTTGTCGTGCGCTGCGCATTTTCCCGGTGTGAACGCATACGCGCTAGACGCTACATGTTGCAATTTTTTTTCCGGTCAAAAAAAAAAAAAAAGAGATGATTGAGACAGAGATGATTGAGACAGAGATGATAGAGCCAGAGATGATTGAGACAGAGATGATAGAGCCAGAGATGATGGAGACAGATGATGGAGGCAGAGATGATGGAGGCAGAGATGATGGAGCCAGAGATGATGGAGGCAGAGATGATGGAGCCAGAGATGATAGAGCCAGAGATGATGGAGACAGAGATGATAGAAATGTGACACATAGACAACGCATGCGCCAAAACAACCCAAAAGCATGCAAAAACGCATGAAATCGCAGACAAACGCTGGTTTTTTTTGTCGAAATGCGCATGCTGATGCGACTAAATATCACAGCGTTTATAAGCGTTTGCATGCGTTTTTTTAATGCGCTTCATGTGCGCTCGAAACGCATCGCTAAAAAACGCAAGTGTGAAAGTAGCCTACCCCACAAAACATAACCTATCCAGATACCCTCATCAATACTCACTCAGAGGCCTGCGGAGCTGGGCCCGGATGCTGGCGACCCTCTCGCGTGAGCGATATCGCAGGTCCGCCAGCTTCTTCCTGATTTGTGCTCCGGTCCGCCGCACATTAAACCTCCTCTGCAGGCCCCGCTGGATCCTCTGCAGGCATGCCCTTTTGTGGCGCATTGGATGTGCCACAGGTAGCCTGCAGTGGTAGTCCCAGAGGTCCGTCTTTTTAATTAAATAGCGGACCTCCTCGTCCGCCCATTTTGGGCCGCGCTGTCTGTGTCTCGCCGCCGCCATTGCCGCCATCACAAACAACAGAGCATTGGGCGACGCCAGCGCCATGACGTCACAGCGTGCGCACGTTACGTGCGACCGCACCGCGACGCAAAACGGTTTTTGCGATTGAAAAGTAACCGCAGCAGCCATGCGGCAGAAGCACAGATATGAAATGCTGTTGCAATCGCAATACCACTGTTCCAAGGTAGGCGATCACAATGGCGTGTCATGTCTTTATGGCTGGGGCTCGTGACAATTTTCACCTTGCAAATCACAAATGGCTTTTTGCATCTGTTTGCATATCTGTGTAGTTGCAGTGTCAAATAGCGATCACAATAACATCGCATATCTTGATGGCTGGGGCTCGCTAATCCCCTTTGCAAGTCACAATGGCTTTTTGAATAGCGTGGTAGTCAATATGCGATCACAATAACATCGATATCTTGATGGCTGGGGCTCGCTAATCCCCTTTGCAAGTCACAATGGCTTTTTGAATATGCGTGAGTAGTCAACATAGCGATCACAATAACATCGCATATCTTGATGGCCTGGGGTTGCTAATCCCATTTGCAAGTCAACAATTTGGCTTTTTGATATAGCGTTGGTAGTCACTTGCGATCACATATACTGTATATTTTGATGGCTGGGCTCGCTAATCCCTTGCAAATCACAATGCTTTTTGCAGATTGTATGCATGTTTACTTGTGTGGTACATTGCGATCCAATGACGTCGCATATCTGTGAATAGCTGATTCCCTGGTGAATGTTGACCTTTACCTCCCAAGAATTTTCAAATATATGTATAACAATTTTTTAACCTTTCATATATGACTATAATATATATATTATATATTTAAACTTTATATATGCAGCTGTGGTGTATTATCTGTTATATATAATTATAATGTTTGAACGCTAGTGAGACCATAGGCCCTTAAAATAATTGAAAATATTTGAAACTTTTTTCTTTATTTTTTGTAACAATTAACTCCTATGACTGATGGTACTCCCATGAGCACGTGTGTGACAAGTAGATACAATGTATAACAAAAAATAGGGAAAAAAAAAGCCTTTGAAAAGATTTTAAAAACTGCAGCTGCTGGTAACATGTCTCTTTGCCATCCCCATTACTCCCTCCCCACATCTCATCATTAGCCCTTCTCCCATATTGGTAAAATAATTGAAAAAAACACGAATGCATTTTTAAAATAAAAATATTTATTATCAAAACATTGTTAAAAAAAAGGGTAAAGTAAAACATTCTCAAAATCAAACTATATCTGATGCTGCCAACTCACTGCACCAGGCCCGTTAAAGTATTGGCAGTACTTGTCTCTGCCGGCCTTCGCATCGTCCTTGCTCCTGCCTTGATTTACGGTTGAAGGCCTGCAATAGCGGGATCATTTCACGCCATTCTCCGAGCACCACGTCACCATTGCTGTCCGAGTCCATGAAGTCTGGCGGACTGTAAGTACCAGCATCGCGTTTTCTTAGAAAATTGTGCAGCACACAACAGGCCAACACCACAGAGTCTATCGATTCCAGCTTCATGTTGATAGGAGTGTGGAAAACCCTGAAGCGGTTGGCCATTATGCTGAAGGCATTCTCCACAACGCGCCGTGCCCTAGACAGTCTGTAGTTAAAAATACGCCTTTCCCCTGTCAAAGTCTTTTGTGGGTATGGTTTCACAAGATGCTCATGAAGGGGGAAGGCTGCATCGCCCACAAAAACAAAGTTTAGGTTGGCGGTGGTGTCCATGTTGGTTGGCAAGTGAGTTTATTATTAATCAACCGTTCACCAAAAGTAGTGTGCTCCAAAAGCCACCGTCAGAAACCCTTCAATTAATGCCAACATCAACGTAATAAATTCATAATTGGCATTAACAAGGGCCATGAGGATCACGCTGAAGTAGCCCTTGTAATTATGAAAATAGGATCCGCTGTTGGCTGGTTGCGTGATCCGCACATGTTTGCCATCCAAGGCACCACCACAGTTTGGGAACTGCCAAATCCTTTCAAAATCAGAGGCAATAATTTGCCATTCCGCCACTGATTTTGGAAATGGCATGTAGCTCCGTAAACTGCGGACGATGGCGTTGCATGTCTCCGGAATTAGTTCTCCAAGCAGCGACCGAGAAATTGCAGCAGAATATTGCAAATCCTTCATTGAACGTCCGGTTGCCAGAAATCGCAGCGTTACTGCCAAACGTTCCTCTGCTGAAACAGCTGCACGCATCCGTGTATCCTGCCGTTCAATGAGTGGCCTCACAGCTTCCAGTAGGAGCTTGAATGAATCCTCCGACATCCGTAGATAATTCCGGAAATCCTGCGGATTCTTCTCCTGCAACTCCCTCACTAGATGCATGTGGGTGAATCTGGACCTCTGCTCCAGCCATTCTCTGGTCCACATGCGACGCTTTCGCTTGGAGCGCCTCTCTTCCACCCGCACCTCTTCCTGACGATCTGCCTCCATAGATAGCGCAACTGCCACAATCATACGCTCCGCGGTGGAGAGGTTCATTATGTGCAACCTGTACGGTAAAGAAGAGAAAAGTTAATGACTAATTAATTACTATTACTAAAGTGTTTAAACAGAATAAAATAAAGAATAAAATAAAAATTATATAAAAAAATAAATTAAACTTTTCAGTTTATACAGTTTACAAATGTCTAAAATGGTGAGGGGTGTAAAATCAATAAAGCAAAAAAAAAATAATAATAAATAAAGTCAGGGGTGTAAAATAAATAAATAAAAAAAAAAAAAGAAAAAAATAAATAAAGTCTGGGGTGTAAAATAAATAAAGCAGACGAAAAAAATAAATAAATAAATAAGGTCAGGGGTGTAAAAGCAATAAAGCAGAGGACGAAAAAAAAAAATAAGGTCAAAAAACATTATCAAAACATCACAACATCACAAACAATATGTACCTTGAATCCAAATCCAAATATCCCGAAGATCCAAATCCAAATGGGGATGGATGGTGCTCTAACGACTCAGACAGGATCGCAAAACCCACCACTGCGCCACAAATATGATCGCAAAACACCGACACGCGATACTATCCTCACAAAAACGCACAAAGCACAGTTGGAATCATCCACAAAGTGCTCTGGAAACAATGGATGGAGGCGCAGTTATTATAGCTGAGGTGATGTTTGTGGTCACCAATCAGAGCTGAAGGGCGTTATGAACGAAAACAAAGTCCCGCCTCCGCCGCTGACTAATGCATCGTTAATGAGGTCGCACATTGTTCACAAAAAGGTGCCACATTCAGCGATAATACTTACCCAGCGGGAGCGCCGACGAGAAAATAGGGTCCGGAACGATGTCAGCGACGAGCGAGATCACAGCAGGAAGCTCGTCGCTGGCAGCTGCCGCACTGAACAACATCGCTAACGGGATCGCTAAATAGTGACGTTTTTTAGCGATCCCGTTAGCGATATTGTTTAGTGTGGCATACCCTTGAGCCCAGCAGCGCCCCCTGTGATAGTGTAGAGTACTGACTCATGATTGTGTATGAGGGAGCTGAGAAGCAGTTCAGCATCCACCATTTTAAGAACAGAACAGGAGCCAGTGGTAAAGATTTTAGCAACACTGATCTTCTAGGCTACAGGAGGCTGATCCTCTACAGGAGGCCGATCTTATCACAAACATAGGTGAGGGGCATGAACCACACACAGAAACACTCTCTCCTCTCATACACACATATGAGCTGTGTCTCTCTACTGTGCAACTTCAGTTTTTATTAATAATATTATTATTACTATTATATTTGTATTTGATGTGTGGTTTAGTGTTTTACTACCTTCTTTTCCAGCATCAGGAGCTGTAAAGAGCAAGTGTGAGACAGAGCAGGAGCCTCCTGGAGCTGTATGTGTCACGGGTGTGTCGCTGCGAAGATCGTCGCGATTGCACATGTGTAGCCCTGGTACACAATACCAGGAGGATGAGTGGAGAGGTAACAGTTAAGGGCTCTTCATAACATCACGTACACTTCGGACACACCCAGCAGGGGTGTGGAAGGGAGTGATTTTAGTCAGTCAGTTTCCTGTCCTTGGACAGAGTAGACGTGTCCAGTCTGAGCCTATTAGCAGTTCAGAAAGTGGAGGCTAGTACAGGTGGCCTAGTTCACCTCAGCCTAGTCAGAGCTGTGCCCCACTGGAAGACAGACTGAGATATCTATTAAGAGTCGAGCAAATCGAAGGGCAAAGTGGAAGAGAGCAGAGAAGTGCCATAGGTATAGGATACCTGCACATTGCTACCGGTCACTGGAGACCGAAGGATCACTATAGCTTCAAGCATAGTGGTAAGAAGACCAGAGGCTTACCGGACCTTAGGTCGTGGCAAGCAGCTGTCATGGGTGCATCGCCACGAAGATCGTCGCGATTGCACATTCTGACTTCTCACAGCTGAGCTGCTGTTTCTTTGTGTTTGGTAATGAGAGAGTTAATTTTATCTAGCTCTTTGCTAAGACTAGGTCCAGCCTCGCCCGGCTGCTTTGGATTATGTTCTAATTAGTTTCCTTTATATTCCTGCCAGTCTGGGTGTTTGATGCCGGTGAAAGCATTCATATAGTTTAGCAGACTGGAGCGGTTCTGAGAATACTTAAGCTAAGAGCTCCTTAGTTGTTTTTACTCTTATAGCTTATAGTTTATCTCTGAGACCTTAGGTGTTCCTACTGTGTGTGAGTGTTGTATGTAAGACTTTATTTACTTTATTTCTTATCTTTCTTGTATGTCTTTCTGTTCATTAACCGTTACCCGGTCATTCCCTTTGGTGGTATTCAGGGTCCTTCTTAGGACTAGAATACAGTTGGCAGGGATTGATAGGAGACAGGGTTTACGCTGGTGGCCTGGACCTCTGTACCTTTAACAGTACCTCCAGGTTGAGGGATTAGTTAGGACCCCAGTTAGGGTCAGCTTAGACCCCGGTCACCCTCTAGCCGGAGACAGCGTATAACGGATTCCGTTTTGACCCACTGGACTTTCTGTCAGGTAATTCTATGTTATCATATAGCTATGCGCATGTTATATAGTATGTTGCCCTTTTGATATAGATTATTGTCATCACATATATATATCTGCTATACAGCGTGACATTTTCACCGGCCCATACTAAAGATTCTCCCCAGCTGTCATGGATCCAGTAGCCCAGCTGGCCCGGCAGTTGCAGGGGTTGTCCATGGAATTTGCAGACATTAAGTCCAAGGTTTTGTCCCCCCGGAGCAAACCAGATCTGAACCTAAGGTTGCTCTCCCGGATAGGTTCACTGGTGGGCGGGACAAATTTTTTACTTTCCGGGAGGCATGTAAATTGTACTTTCGGCTGCGGCCTCGGTCATCTGGGAGTGAAGAGCAGAGGGTGGGAATTGTTATCTCGCTCTTACAAGGGGACCCTCAATCTTGGGCGTTCTCTATTCCTCCAGGCTCCCCAGATCTCCAGTCAGTGGATCGATTTTTTGCTGCCTGGGTCTGGTATATGATGATCCGGATCGAGTCTCCCTTGCTGAAACAAGGTTACGTAAAATACGGCAAGGAAATCGTCCAGCGGAGGAATATTCTTCTGAGTTCCGTAGATGGGCAACAGATACTCAGTGGAATGACCCAGCTCTTAGGAGCCAGTTTTGTCAAGGGTTGTCTGACAAATTAAAAGATGTGTTGGCTCAGTATGATTCTCCTCCATCACTGGAGGCTGCTATGGCCCTCGCTATTCGCATTGATAGACGTCTTCGGGGAAGACGCGAGGTAACTCCGCCCCCCGTGATGACTCCACCTACTACTAAAGTCCCTTATACTGAGGTTCCCCTGGTCTGTTCTGAGGAACCCATGCAGTTGGGAGGGACATCATTTTGTAGGAGGGAATCAGCGGTGAGCCGCAAGACTAGAAGGTGTTTCTTTTGCGGGAGAGAGGGACATTTTGTTGGGGGGTGTCCATCCCGGACCTCTTTGAACCAAGGAGTTAACCTGGGAGTGTGTATTTCGTCCCCAAATCCCTCTCAGTTTCTCGTGCCTGCGGAGGTGGTGATTGGTACTAGAACTGAGAGGATTTCTGTTTTTCTTGATAGTGGGTCCGGGGCTAATCTGGTGGACGCTCGGTTTGCCCAGGTGCATGGTATGCAACTGAGTGTATTGGCCAAACCGGTCCCTATACTCTCTATTGATTCTAGACCTCTTGGTCAAGGTAGCTTGGTACAAGCTGTTCATAACATAGATCTTCGAGTAGGGGCAATACATAAAGAGCAATTGTCTTGTTATGTGTTGGAGGGTCTGCCTGCTCCTATTGTGTTGGGACTTCCTTGGTTGGCTAAACATAACCCAGTGATTGATTGGCAATCCAGAAAGATAAGCCAGTGGGGTGAATTTTGCAGGAATAACTGCATGAGCACGGTCATCGGTGCGGTTGTGCCTAGGACTTTGCCTCCTTTTCTGGAGGACTTTGGGGAGATGTTCTCAGAGGAGGGGTGTAAGGAGTTACCTCCTCATCGCACATATGACTGCTCAATAAAGTTGCTTCCTGATGCCTTATCTCGTACTTTCCCAGGGGCCGGGAAGACGGATGATCCGGTTCCTATTCCTCAGGAGGGAGTTGTAGTGTCAGCTGTATGCTCTGAGCTTGAGGGGGAGGTATTGGGGGCTCAGGGGGACGCCCCTGTGGGACTTCCAGGGAGACTGATAGTTCCAGATCGCTTAAGACTGAAGGTTACGGAGAACCCTTACAAACGGATGGCTGATAGGAGGAGAGTTTCTGGTCTAGATCTGAAGGTGAACGATCTGGTGTGGTTGTCTACCAGGAATATAAAACTTAAAGTTCCCTCCTGGAGGTTGGGTCCCAGATTCATCGGGCCATACAGGATCAGTTCCATAATTAATCCTGTGGCATTTCGTCTGGACCTCCCTCCTACATTTAAAATTCATAATGTGTTTCACAAGTCATTACTTAAAAAGTATGTGGCACCAGTCATACCGTTACCTCTACCTCCTTCAGTGGTGGTCAATGATAACGTGGAAATTCATGGGTCGAAAATCATTGACTCACGTCTCAGTCGCCGATCCCTTCAGTACTTAGTTCAGTGGAGGGGGTATGGTGCTGAGGAGAGGACGTGGGTCCCTGCGTCTGATGCTAACGCAGATCGATTGGTTCGGACCTTTCACACAACTCACCCGGACAGACCTGGTCATGAGGGTCCGGAGGCCCCTCGTAGAAGGGGGGGTACTGTCATGGGTGCATCGCCACGAAGATCGTCGCGATTGCACATTCTGACTTCTCACAGCTGAGCTGCTGTTTCTTTGTGTTTGGTAATGAGAGAGTTAATTTTATCTAGCTCTTTGCTAAGACTAGGTCCAGCCTCGCCCGGCTGCTTTGGATTATGTTCTAATTAGTTTCCTTTATATTCCTGCCAGTCTGGGTGTTGGATGCCGGTGAAAGCATTCATGTAGTTTAGCAGACTGGAGCGGTTCTGAGAATACTTAAGCTAAGAGCTCCTTAGTTGTTTTTACTCTTATAGCTTATAGTTTATCTCTGAGACCTTAGGTGTTCCTACTGTGTGTGAGTGTTGTATGTAAGACTTTATTTACTTTATTTCTTATCTTTCTTGTATGTCTTTCTGTTCATTAACCGTTACCCGGTCATTCCCTTTGGTGGTATTCAGGGTCCTTCTTAGGACTAGAATACAGTTGGCAGGGATTGATAGGAGACAGGGTTTACGCTGGTGGCCTGGACCTCTGTACCTTTAACAGTACCTCCAGGTTGAGGGATTAGTTAGGACCCCAGTTAGGGTCAGCTTAGACCCCGGTCACCCTCTAGCCGGAGACAGCGTATAACGGATTCCGTTTTGACCCACTGGACTTTCTGTCAGGTAATTCTATGTTATCATATAGCTATGCGCATGTTATATAGTATGTTGCCCTTTTGATATAGATTATTGTCATCACATATATATATCTGCTATACAGCGTGACAGCAGCCCTGAAGAGTCAGTACGTAACTGGGGTCAGAGGAAGTGAGGACCTTGAGTCAGTGCACGACAAGATAGGAATTCAGCTTTCTCACAGGAAGGCTCCGACCACAAAAACTGACCGGGCCGTACAGCTTTGGAATAGCTGGAATTATAGAGGGAACTACGCTTCAAGCTGGTTGGACTCATCAACATTGGACAGTAAAGGAGGCCCCTAACTTGCTTAACCGTTGCCTCAAAGCTCATCCTCCATCAACCCCATCAGCCTCCCTGGGACCTGCCTTACCATCTTGCAAGTAAAGGTATGGAAAGACGCTGACTGTGTGAGACTGAGTTATTTATTTGCATGCCTGCACAACCCTGCTTTAACTACCGACCTGAGGGAAGAGTCCCACCTGTAGGGGACCCGACATCTAGCTGCCTCACCATCCCCTCAGAGCTCTACAGCAGCGCTGGTATAAATTACCAGAAGACTACAGGTGGCGTCACGAACTGTATATATATATCCCTGTATATATACCCCCCAACATACGCCTGACCGCCAGGGCCACAGACCGAGCCACCGCTACCTGTGACAATCCCATAGACTTCTACGGGCTCGGCTCTGAGTACCCCATTGCCCTGGTAACCCACAATTGTGGTGCGTGGTCGACACAAAACTTTGGCGTCACGAACAGGATACGAAACTTGCAGCATTGCGAGCCCTGTGTGCCTGTGGAGTGTTTTGGCGAAAAAGACTGTTGCTGTTGTTTGGCGCCAAATACCGCCATATTTGCCGCCAGATTCGCGCCCTAAGGCGCTGGAGAAGAAGGTGGGCGTACCTGAAAGAGCGCGCAGAGTCTTGGACACGCTTCTGGCTCTGACTCAGCGGCAGGTCCTGCAACAGGAAGTGAACGCTCTGACATCAGAGCGCCTGCGACGAAGGTCCTGTTCCCACTGCGGTGCCTGTGAAGTAGCAGCATCTGAAACCGGTAGGCTCCGTTTAACCAAGGGGGCGCTAAGATGTCACAACAACCGGCTGACAGTGCGGCCCCAGCCGGAGGCCCCAATCCCGCACCGTCTGGTATTGTAGCGCCAGATGGGGGCACAGGCCCTGCACCCAGTCCGGTAGTCCCGATCATGCCACTAACGCTCCCATATATGCCTGGGGCGAAATGGCTTCCCCAGTACAGCGGTGAGCCAGGCACATTAGCAGGCTTCAAGCGGAAGTTATGCAGCATCCTAGAAATGTACTCCATGCCTGAGAGACAAAAGCTGCTGTGCTAATAGGGCAGCTAACTGGCGCTGCTGAGAGGGAAGTGGAGACTTGGGATACCGTTGATCAGGAGTCGGTACCTGCGATCTTCCTTAAGCTACATGCCATATTTGAAGACCGCACAGAAACGGATCTCCGGATGGCCTTCTATCACTGTTCACAACAGCCAGGTGACAGCATCCGGGACTATGCTTGCCGACTACAGGGAGCCCTAAGAGCCCTCAAGCAAATTAACAATTTAAATGCTATCGACGAGAATAAAATGCTGAAGGAACAATTTATACAGGGATTGAGATCCCAAGAGGAACGCAGAACTGTAAACTGGTGGTCCTTAGACCATCCGGATGCTACCTTTGATGCCCTAAAAGACATGGCAATAAAAGGGCTGCGGCCCCTGGGCAAACTTGAGGTGGCAACCCAACATCATCAGGCTGAAGTCACTCTGGAACCGGCAGTAACCCCCTTTTCCCCGTTAGTGGCTGAAGCCAAAGCGCAGGTGACACCTCCTAGTGAATTGGACTGTCTGCGCTCAGAGGTGCGCCAGCTGACTAAAAATCTGGCTGCTGTAATGAGTGCCCTGCAGCTGCGGAAAGAGGAGGAGACGCAAACCCCGCCTCCACGGAAGAGACCGGACGTCTCTGGAGGAAGATGAGAGAATCTTCTGGAACATCATGGAAGCAGGACGTGTGCAGCCGAGCAGGGAAGCGGAGGAAGGCAGGCCCCGTGCCCCAGCCAAGCTGCCACCAGCACCGGAGTCATCCGTGGTCCTGCACCTGCAGCAGGCGTTGCTAGAAATTCAGGAAGAAAATGCACGCCTGAAGAAGATGGTCCAGCACCAACCTGGATTTGAAGAGATCGAGAGACGCCGGCGTACCCAGGAGCAGCGGAGGCTATGGGACGTGGTGTTCTCTCCCCTCAACGACCCCCCACGATTCGAGTTACCGAAAATTCTGCTGCCCAAGGCAAAGGAGCAACCGGAGGCTGCCCCCGAAAGTACCGATCCTGATCCCACCGGTGAAGCGGTGGAGGCGAAGGAGGTTGAGGAGGTACCGCCAGTTCCGGAACGCCCGCCCGGCCAAGAGGCCGCAGCAGATGATCGGTCCCCGGCAGGGACACCGGAGGGGTCCTGTCCGTCGTTACCAGACGTCGACTGGGACGAGATGGCGCGCCTGGATGACGTCGCCTACACCGCCCAGTGGGAACATGAGTGGCAGCGTCGTGAGGAGAAGCAGAAACGCCAGCAGGAGGAAGAGCGGGAAGCTCAGCGCCACCGACAGCGGCAACATGCAGAGCTGATCGCGGACAAGGAGAGTGTCCGGAGAGAGAAAGGTACCCTGAGGGAACCGCGGCGGCAGGGGTGTGTGACTGAGTTCCAGCTCCGGAAGGGCTGGGGCTTCATCCGTGAACCGGGCCTCTACCCAGGGGTCTTTGTCAGCAGGCGTGACGTGGAATCCCACCTACCGCAAGGCCACCCCGGGAGGGACTTAGTAAATGGAGACATTGTCACATACACACGGCACTGGGGAATGAAGGGATGGTATGCCCTTAACGTCACCATCGTCCGTGACCCCGTCCCAGACGCAGGTAACGTCACCACTACCGCAGCGTCCCCGTCTCCAGCTCAAGCAGTATCCGGCCGTGCCCCAGCATCGCCCCCTGCAGGTACTTCGCAAGTGGAAGCGACACCTGTATACCGTTATCCTTCTACATCGCAACATGCGACCCAGTTTCCATCGCAATCCATGACACGATCCATATCGTTAACTGTGACTCAGATTGAAACGCAATCGGTGTCTCGCAAGGAGAATGTACCCGTTGCGCCCCTAGAGGTTCACACAAGAACTGTGGCAACTCAGACCCCAATAGCAGGTCACGACTTGTTAGTCCTGGGATCTAGGGACCATTGCATTGTTCCAGCCCCCGGGGTGGAAAATGCATTTGAAATAATTAAACAGTAAAAGAACCGGTAAGATCCAGATAGGGGTCTACCATAAGTAATATTGTAAAAAGTTTAAGAATGTTTGCCAATTTTTGCAGAAGTTAAATGTGTATATAACGTATATATATATTGCCAAAAATAGAATGCCCGGCTGGGTAATCAGATAAAAAGTTTTTGCACTTTATTATTATTATAATGTGATATAATATATGTTGTTTTGCTTACAATGGACTTTGAGGTTGAGGACTGTGCCAGCCCAGAACTTATTTGTATATAGTTGCGCTTCGGTGCTTTATCTTGGTTTTACATAAAACCATCACAACTACCTCTGAATACAAAACCCGTGTGGTGTGGCACTGAGTGAGGTCTGCATTCGGATGTCCTGCAGCCCACCCAGGACCCACGTTGAAGGTTTGGTGCGGGTCCTTCACAAGAATACTGTGTATTTATTGAATGTTTTGATGCCTTAATACTTTTTGTATTTTTCTATATTCAATGTTTTTGTTTTGCAACGTTCAAGACATCCTTACCTCCCGGATGGGACGAATTAATGTTTAATGTTTAATGCATAAACAAATTGTCTCTTTATATTTTACAGCCCGGGAGTGCTGTCGTTTACCATGGGGGAATGTGTAGCCCTGGTACACAATACCAGGAGGATGAGTGGAGAGGTAACAGTTAAGGGCTCTTCATAACATCACGTACACTTCGGACACACCCAGCAGGGGTGTGGAAGGGAGTGATTTAGTCAGTCAGTTTCCTGTCCTTGGACAGAGTAGACGTGTCCAGTCTGAGCCTATTAGCAGTTCAGAAAGTGGAGGCTAGTACAGGTGGCCTAGTTCACCTCAGCCTAGTCAGAGCTGTGCCCCACTGGAAGACAGACTGAGATATCTATTAAGAGTCGAGCAAATCGAAGGGCAAAGTGGAAGAGAGCAGAGAAGTGCCATAGGTATAGGATACCTGCACATTGCTACCGGTCACTGGAGACCGAAGGATCACTATAGCTTCAAGCATAGTGGTAAGAAGACCAGAGGCTTACCGGACCTTAGGTCGTGGCAAGCAGCCCTGAAGAGTCAGTACGTAACTGGGGTCAGAGGAAGTGAGGACCTTGAGTCAGTGCACGACAAGATAGGAATTCAGCTTT
The DNA here is from genome assembly GCA_033576555.1 of Oophaga sylvatica. Lineage (NCBI taxonomy): Eukaryota > Metazoa > Chordata > Amphibia > Anura > Dendrobatidae > Oophaga > Oophaga sylvatica. The sequence goes on along the minus strand of JARQOD010006517.1, from coordinate 20,972 downwards.
CTCACAGGAAGGCTCCGACCACAAAAACTGACCGGGCAGAACAGCTTTGGAATAGCTGGAATTATAGAGGGAACTACGCTTCAAGCTGGTTGGACTCATCAACATTGGACAGTAAAGGAGGCCCCTAACTTGCTTAACCGTTGCCTCAAAGCTCATCCTCCATCAACCCCATCAGCCTCCCTGGGACCTGCCTTACCATCTTGCAAGTAAAGGTATGGAAAGACGCTGACTGTGTGAGACTGAGTTATTTATTTGCATGCCTGCACAACCCTGCTTTAACTACCGACCTGAGGGAAGAGTCCCACCTGTAGGGGGCCCGACATCTAGCTGCCTCACCATCCCCTCAGAGCTCTACAGCAGCGCTGGTATAAATTACCAGAAGACTACAGGTGGCGTCACGAACTGTATATATATATCCCCTGTAAATATACCCCCCAACATACGCCTGACCGCCAGGGCCACAGACCGAGCCACCGCTACCTGTGACAATCCCATAGACTTCTACGGGCTCGGCTCTGAGTACCCCATTGCCCTGGTAACCCACAATTGTGGTGCGTGGTCGACACACACACCCTGACTTCTCACAGCTGAGTTTCTGTTGCTGGGTGTTTTTCGGCAGTGAGAGAGTTAATTCTCCCTCTCTCTGTGCTGGACTAGACCAGCCTTGCTCAGCTGCAATTAATGTTGCGATAATTGGATTCCTTCAAATACCTGCCTGTCTGCTGGGGAAGTGTCGGTGAAAGCATTCATGCAGACCAGCAGAGCGGATCATATTGAGAAGTCTAAAGCTAAGATTACCTGTTGTGGTTTTCTCCTCTCCTCGCTTTATTATTTATCTCCTTACCCATTGGTGTTCCCTCTGTAGTGATAGTTTTGTATGCAAGGTGTCTTTTATTTTACCCCTTGTACTGTCTCGTTCGTCTTATACTGTGTGTAGGCAGTTACCTTCCCGTTCCCTGTGGTGGTAATCAGGGTCCTTCTCAGGACTAGATTACAGTGGTCAGGGATTCACAGGAGATAGGGTTACGCTGGCGGCCTGGACCTCTGTACCATCAACAGTACCTCCAGGTAGAGGGATTAGTCAGGACCCCAGCTTAGGGTCAGCATAGACCCCGGTCCTCCTGTATGCAGAGACAGCGTGACATTTTCACCGACCCATAAAGATTTTCTACAGTCACCATGGATCCAGTAGCCAGTCCAGCTCGGCAGTTGCAGAGTTTGTCCATGGAGCTGGCGGACGTTAAGTCCAAGGTTTTGTACCCCCCGGAGCAGGCCGGACCTGAACCTAAAGTAGCTCTCCCTGACAGATTCACTGGAGGGCGGGACAAATTTTTTGCTTTCCGGGAGGCATGTAAATTGTACTTTCGGCTGCGACCTCGGTCATCTGGGAGTGAAGAACAAAGGGTGGGGATTGTCATCTCGCTCCTACAAGGAGACCCCCAATCCTGGGCGTTCGCTCTCCCCCCGGGCGCCCCAGCTCTCCAGTCAGTGGATAGGTTTTTTGCAGCTCTGGGTCTTGTATATGATGACCCGGATTGGGTCTCCCTTGCTGAATCTAAGTTACGTAGGATACAGCAGGGAGATCGTCCGGCGGAGGAATTCTGTTCGGAGTTCCGTAGGTGGGCCACGGACACCCAGTGGAATGACCCGGCTCTTAGGAGCCAGTTTTGTCAAGGGTTATCTGACAAATTAAAGGATGTGCTGGCACAGTATGACCCTCCCACGTCACTGGAAGCCGCTATGGCCCTTGCTGTTCGTATTGACAGACGTCTTCGGGAGAGTGCGGGGTAACCTTGCCCCCTGTGATGACTCCACCTTCCTCAAGGGTCCCTTATACGGAGGTTCCCCTGGTCAGTCCAGAGGAGCCTATGCAATTTGGAGGGACATCATTCCGGGGGAGGGGATCGGTGGGGCGCCACAAAACAAGAAGTTGTTTCTTCTGTGGGAAAAAGGGACATTTTATTGGGGGGTGTCCATCCCGTCCTTTGCAGAGTGAGAAGTCGCCGGAAAACTATTGATCCCAGATTGTGTGGTGGACGGCAATCTGGGAGTAAGTATTTCGTCCCTAAATTCGTCTCAGTTTCTCGTACCGGCGGAGGTGGTGGTGGGTGCGAGAACTGAGAGGATATCTGTTCTTCTGGATAGTGGGGCCGGGGCTAATCTGGTGGATGCTCGCTTTGCCCGGGTTCAAGGTATGCGATTGAGTGTGTTGGCTAAACCCGTCCCCATCTTCTCGATCGACGCCAGACCTCTCGGTCAGGGAAGTTTTTTGCAAGCAGTGCATAACATAGATCTTCAAGTGGGGGCGTTACATAAAGAACTGTAGTCTTGTTATGTGTTGGAGGGTCTTCCTACTCCTATAGTGCTGGTCCTTCCTTGGTTAACTAAGCATAACCCAGTTATTAATTGGCAATCCAGAGAGATAAGCCAATGGAGTGAATTCTGTAATAAAAACTGCATGAAAACGGTCATTGGTGCGGTCGCTCCTAGGGCCTTACCTCCATTTCTGGTGGACTTTGAGGATGTATTCTCAGAGAAAGGGTGTCAAGAACTACCTCCTCATCGCGAATATGACTGTGCTGTTAACTTGCTCCCTGGGGCCAAATTACCGAAATCTAGGTTGTATAACCTTTCTGGTCCTGAGAGACAGGCCATGAAGGATTATATTTCAGAGAGTCTGGCTAAGGGGCATATTAGACCTTCATCTTCCCCGGTGGCCGCGTATCACTCTGTATAACAGTTATAGATAATGTCAGTAATCTATATCAAGTGGGACAACATTCTATATAACATATAAATAGGTTATATCAACATGAACATATAGTATTTGATAACATAGTATTACCTGACATAATATCCGAAGTACTGAGGATCTATACTGGATCTGTTTCACGCTGTCTCAGGCTAGAGGTGGACCGGGGTCTATACTGACCCTAAACTGGGGTCCTGACTAGTCCCTCTACCTGGAGGTACTGTTAATGGTACAGAGGTCCAGGCCGCCAGCGTAACCCTATCTCCTATAAGTCCCTGACCACTGTAATCTAGTCCTTAGAAGGACACTGATTACCACCACAGGGATATGGGCAGGTCACCGCTTAATAAACAGTAAAGACAAACGAGACAGACAGGGGATAAAGTAAATACTGTCTTGCATACAACACTTAAACACAGAGGGAACACAAAAGGTCTAGGAGATAAACTATAAGCGAGGAGAGGAGAAACCACAAAGGAGCTCTTAGCTTAAGTCTTCTCAGAACCGATCCTATCTGCTGGTCTGTATGAATGCTTTCACCGGCATCTCCCAAGCAGACTGGCAGGTATATAAAGGAAGCTAATTAGTGCATAATCAAACTGCAGCCGGGCGAGGCTGGACCTAGTCTTAGCACAGAGCTAGGTAGAATTAACTCCCTCACTGCCAAACACAAAGAAACAGCAACTCAGCTGCGAGAAGTCAGAATGTGTAATCGCGACGATCTTCGTGGCGATACACCCATGACACCACGGGGTTCTTCTTTGTGAAGAAAAAAGATGGAGGCCTACGCCCTTGCCTAGATTTCCGTGAGCTTAATCGGATTACGGTGTAAGGTTCTTTGTCTCTGTTGACATGTTCCTTGAAACTCAGTTTTCCGTCGGCCATTTTGCTTTCTGTCTTTCTGCAGCTCTTGCCCTCAGTTAATATGGAGTTTCCAGTTTTCATGTTCCCGCCCTGATTCTTCCCTCTTGCTTCTAAAGGTACTGCCACACTAAACAATCCCGCTAGCGATCACGATAACGACGCATACTAATGCGATCACTAGCGGGATTGTTTCTATATCGCTAAATGCGGCCACATTTAGCGATATAGTTAACGACGCTATCGCCGTTAGCGATCTTCTTAATGACTTTAGCGGTACAAAAGTACCGCTAAATCGCTAAGAAAAGGTGCCACACTAGCGATATATACTTACCCAGCGGGAGTGCCAGCGATGAAATAGGGTCCGGAACGATTCCAGTGACGAGCGAGATCACAGCAGGAAGCTCGTCGCTGGAAGCTGCCGCACTGAACAACATCGCTAACGGGATCGTTAAATAGTGACGTTTTTTAGCGATCCCGTTAGCGATATTGTTTAGTGTGGCATACCCTTTAAGCAGCCTCAGCTGAACAATCAGTGCTCCTGAATCAAGCCTCAGTCAGTCTGTGACCTGACTCCTGGAAGCCTTGGACTTGTACTCCAGCTATTCCCTACTGAGGAACCTTGGAACACTTTTGGACTCTGGAAACCTGCTGTTTGGTGAATCCATGTTTGCAGAGGAATTACGGTACAGAGAAGAGATCCTGAACCTGCTTTGGAGATTTATTGTAGTGCTTGAAGTTACTCTGGCCTGCTGTGCCTCCTGTCGCTGTTCCTGCAAACTGTGTGAACTTTTCAGCATGCTTGTATGAAGTAATACAAGTCATTTCATATCAACCTGTGTCTCCTGTGTTTCCTCGCACCCAAGCACAAGACGCTATAGGAACTGTACACTATACATGACAAGATTCAGGAGCCAATGTTTAGTGTCTGCTGGGTCTGGGAAAGCCGTGTCTGCTGTGACTGTGGATATCAGATGTCCGTTTAATACCTTATGTGATGACAGTGGTTGTGACTTCTCACAACCATTCCAGGTGAGCGCATTCCCTTAAATTTTACTCTGGAGTGTTACCACAGGTAAACACTATTGTTTGTTTTTTTTTTTTTCCTTTCCTCTTCTCATTCCAGCACTTCTGCCTTAAAAGATCTGGAAGATGGAGGCCCGCATAAAGGAGCTTTGCGGAGTGACTGATACAATCCTTTCAGATGTACAGACTTTAAAAACCCGTTTTGCAAGCCTACAGGACCTCACTAATCATAATTTGCAAGTGTTTGGACAGACTACCCAGGAATTGCGAGCCAGGATTGAGGCTCTAGAGGAACGAGCCCAGGCTCCTGCCATAACCCCGAGTTCTGGGATCCCCAAATTGCCTCCTTTTCGTTTTGGCGGTGAACGTGAGAAATTCAGGGGATTTATTAATCAATGCAATTTATTTTTCTCTGCACATGCTTCACAATTTCCCACTGAACGATCCAAAGTGCTTACTATAATCATGTTGCTTACCAATAAGGCTTTGATGTGGGCAAACCCTCTGATTGAGACTGAGGATGATTGTTTGAATCACCTTAATGCTTTTATTTCAGCCATGGGGCAGGTGTTTGATGATCCCAATCGAGGTGCAACAGCTGAAGCAGCCATGTTAACTTTGCGCCAAGGTAAGCGTTCAGTAGCCGAATATGTCCTGGATTTCAGGAGATGGGCTCTTGATACCACTTGGGACACTTCCGCTAAAAAATCTATTTTTCGGAAAGGGTTGTCTCCACTGATTAAGGATGAACTTGCTCGTGCCGACCCTCCCACTGCGTTAGGTGACTTTATTAACTATTGTATCCGTATTGATGCTCGTCTGACTGAACGCAGACAAGAGAGATGGTTCGAAAATAATCGCACTAACCTTTTACTACCTCCCTCCTCAGCTAAGGAACCTTTGAGTAGGATCACAAGGGAACCAGAACCTGAACCCATGCAGGTGGACTCTTTACAAAGACGGGTTAGTGATGTACGCAAAGAACATCGTATAAAGGAAAATCTATGTTTCTACTGTGGTAAGTCAGGGCACTTCATTATAAACTGCCCCAGCTGTTCTCGTAAGACTACTGCAGCAGTCATTCACTGTGAGTGTTGCGAGAGGAGCTCTGTCATGTCCGAGCCTCAGGCTCCAGAGAGATCTGCTGCAAGAGATCTTGATTTCTCGGACTTAAACTCTGTTAGTTCTGGGGACGATGACGGTATAAACGCTGCAATTTTTCAAGTTTCCTCAGCGGTGTCCCAGCTGAGTTGTAAAAGAAACAATTCTCATTGCTTCCTTTCCATCAAACTCTGGGTTGACTCAGTCTGGGTGTCTAGCTCTGCTATGATCGACTCAGGAGCAAGTGGAAATTTTATGGATATCTCCTTTGCTCTGAAACAGGGGATACGTTCAGTGAAGAAGGCTACTCCAGTACAGATGGAGACTGTGGATGGCTCTCTACTGACTTCTGGACCAGTGGATCAAGAAACAGAACCTTTGAGGGTCCTTATGGGTAAAGATCATCAGGAGAAAATGTCTTTTTTGCTTATCTCTTCTCCCCACTTTCCCATTATTCTAGGGCTACCATGGCTGCAGGCGCAGAATCCTACGATTAACTGGGAGACCAAGGAATTACACTTTCCGGAGAAACAGATGAGTCAAGGAGTTTCAGCTTGCTCTGTTCCTAAAGGAACCATGTCAGTCCCTGAACTACCAGCTGTATACCAGGACTATGTGGATTTATGTGACAAGAAGAACGCTGATCAGCTTCCTCCTCACCGTCCATATGATTGTCCAATTGAATTATTGCCTGGAGCCGAGATACCTTTTGGTAAGATCTACCCCCTAGCGGGGCCCGAGCTAAAAGCTTTGAAGGATTATATAGACGAAAATTTAGCCAAGGGCTTCATACGCCCCTCTTCATCTCCCGCAGGTGCACCCATCTTCTTTGTGAAGAAGAAAGATGGATCTCTGAGACCCTGCATAGACTATAGGGAACTCAATAAGGTTACTATTAGAAACCGTTATCCATTGCCTTTAATCCCTGAGTTGTTGGAGAGAGTGCGGCATGCCAAAATTTTCTCTAAACTGGATCTCCGTGGGGCCTATAACTTGGTTCGTATTAGACCTGGGGATGAATGGAAGACTGCTTTCAGGTCACGCTATGGACACTTTGAATATCTAGTTATGCCTTTTGGTCTGAGTACCGCCCCAGCCACTTTCCAACACTTCGTGAATGATATCTTCAGGGATCTCCTAGATACATTTGTGGTGATTTATCTGGATGATATTCTAATTTTTTCTAACTCCACAGAGGAACATCATCGACATGTGAGAATGGTCTTAGAACGCCTAAGACAAAACCATCTCTACATCAAACTTGAAAAATATGAATTCCATAGGACCGAAATTCAATTTCTGGGGTATGTACTATCTACGCAAGGGATTAGTATGGATGGAAGCAAGACCCAAGCCATCAAGGATTGGCCAATTCCTAGAAATGTGAAGGAGGTGCAGCGTTTCATCGGGTTTGCCAACTTCTATAGACGTTTCATTAAGAATTTTTCTGAGGTAGTGTCACCTATCACCCAACTTACCCGGAAACAGTCTAGGTTCTCCTGGACCCCGCAAGCTCAGGAAGCATTTTCCTGTTTAAAGGATAAATTTACCACAGCACCTATCTTAGTACATCCCAACCCCGAGCTTGCCTTCATAATTGAGGTGGATGCTTCAGACTGTGCCGTTGGAGCTATACTCTCTCAGAGAACAGGTGAGAAGAATGTCTTGCATCCCTGTGCCTTCTTTTCCCAGCAGTTGTCTTCGGCTGAGAGGAATTACGATGTGGGCAATAGAGAATTGTTGGCCATTATTGCCGCCTTCAAGGAATGGAGACACCTTCTTCAGGGAGCTGCACAGCAAATAGTCGTCCTGACAGACCATCGTAACCTTGAATTTATCAGGTCGGCTAAGTGCCTGACTCCTCGCCAGGCTCGCTGGAATCTTTTCCTAAACCAATTTAATTTTGTCATTTCTTATAGACCAGGATCGCGCAATGGAAAGGCTGATGCACTCTCTAGGATTCATTCAGCAGAGACACGTCCACTTACTCCTCCTAAGACTATTCTTCCTGACTCTAGATTCCTGGGAGTGATTCATAATCAAGACCTACTTAAGGACATCAAGGAAGCATACCATGCGGATTCTTTGTTGGCTCAACCCCCAAGGGACGTAAGTCTTGTCTTTAAGAATGGTGTGTGGATTCAGGGACAACGTCTGTATATACCTGAAACAGTCAGATTGAGAGTATTGCAACTCATCCACGATTCCAAGATAGCCGGGCATAGGGGAATTCTAAAGACACAAGAATTTCTTTTTCGTTTCTTTTGGTGGCCCACTTACAGGAAAGATGTCTTAAACTATGTCACTTCATGTGAAGTCTGTACAAGATGCAAAACACCTCGCTCCTCACCAACTGGTCTGTTGCAACCTCTTCCCACCCCGTCCCGCCCGTGGGGATCCATTTCTATGGACTTCATTGTGGAGTTACCAACCTCTCAAGGGAAGAACACCATTCTAGTGGTGGTTGACCGTCTAACAAAGGCAGCTCATTTTATCCCTTGTGTCGGCTTACCCACTGCAAAACAGACATCAGACTTGATGATTAAGAATGTGTTTCGCTTACATGGAGTACCGGATGAGGTCATTTCGGATCGAGGGGTGCAATTCACTTCAAGGTTTTGGCAAAATTTCTGTGCAGCATTGGACATTAAAGTAAACCTTTCTTCTGCTTTTCATCCCCAGACTAATGGACAGACAGAACGAACCAATCAGACCCTGGAGCAGTATCTCCGCTGTTTTATCTGCCACCTACAGGATGATTGGGTGGATATACTTCCACTGGCTGAGTTCTCTTATAACAACTCTCAGAGCGCCTCCACTAAGCAGTCTCCTTTTTACTCCAATCTAGGTTATCATCCTAACATTCTTCCTCGATTTCCCATAGATACGCCCTTGCCGGCAGTGGCTGAAAGAATCACTTCTTTACAAAAGAATATGGATCTTCTAAAGGAAAATCTAGACTTGGCTCAGGAAAGGTACAAGAAAGCAGCAGATAAATTTCATAAACCTGCACCAGCTTTCAAGGTAGGAGATTTGGTCTGGCTGTCAACCAGAAATCTTAAATTAAAGATTCCATCGTCTAAATTGGGACATAAGTACATTGGACCTTATAAGATCAATAAGATTATAAGTGCTGTTGCTTGTCGTCTTCAACTGCCCAGAACTATGAGAATCCACCCTGTCTTTCATGTATCCCTACTAAAGGCTGCAACACCCAATACATTTCCTGGACGTTCTTCTCCTTGCCCTGACCCAGTGCTGGTCGATGGTCAGGAAGAATTTATGGTGGAAAGGATTCTAGATTCCAGGTTGTACAGAAATCAGTTGCAATATTTGATTAAATGGCAGGGCTACCCAGTGGAGGACAACTCATGGGAACCAGTCAATAATGTAAATGCTCCTCGCCTGCTCCGCCAGTTTCATCAGAGGTACCCTGACAAGCCTGGTCTGAGGTCATCCGGAGGTTGTCCCTAAGGGGGGAGTAATGTAAGGTTCTTTGTCTCTGTTGACATGTTCCTTGAAACTCAGTTTTCCGTCGGCCATTTTGCTTTCTGTCTTTCTGCAGCTCTTGCCCTCAGTTAATATGGAGTTTCCAGTTTTCATGTTCCCGCCCTGATTCTTCCCTCTTGCTTCTTAAGCAGCCTCAGCTGAACAATCAGTGCTCCTGAATCAAGCCTCAGTCAGTCTGTGACCTGACTCCTGGAAGCCTTGGACTTGTACTCCAGCTATTCCCTACTGAGGAACCTTGGAACACTTTTGGACTCTGGAAACCTGCTGTTTGGTGAATCCATGTTTGCAGAGGAATTACGGTACAGAGAAGAGATCCTGAACCTGCTTTGGAGATTTATTGTAGTGCTTGAAGTTACTCTGGCCTGCTGTGTCTCCTGTCGCTGTTCCTGCAAACTGTGTGAACTTTTCAGCATGCTTGTATGAAGTAATACAAGTCATTTCATTTCAACCTATGTCTCCTGTGTTTCCTCGCACCCAAGCACAAGACGCTATAGGAACTGTACACTATACATGACATACGGTCCAAGATCCGTATCCGCTCCCACTTATTCCCTATCTCTTCAATCAGATCGTGGGTGCCAAATGGTTCTCTAAGTTGGATCCCAGGGAGTAAAGCAACTGAGGATCTCCTCTCACGCCGGTTTTGGTGGCCTAACTTACATAGGGAGGTGGTAACTTTTGTCGCGTCCTGCGAGGTTTGTACGCGCTCTAAGACCCCACATACCCGTCCCTCGGGGACCCTCTTACCTTTGAAGATCCCGGAGCGTCCGTGGACTCATCTGTCTATGGACTTCATTACGGACCTCCCGCCATCTTCGGGTAAAACAGTCATACTCGTTGTAGTGGACAGGTTCAGCAAGATGGCACATTTTATCGCTCTTCCTGCTCTTCCTAATGCTAAAACTCTTGCACAGGTGTTTATTGGGGAGATTGTAAGACTTCACGGGGTACCCTCCGATGTGGTGTCGGATCGGGGGTCTCAGTTTGTGTCCAAATTCTGGAAAGCATTTTGTACACGGCAGGGGATGCAGTTGTCATTTTCATCGGCTTTTCACCCGCAGACCAATGGTCAGACAGAGCGTCTGAACCAGAGCTTGGAGACATATCTCCGGTGTTTTGTGTCAGAGAACCAGGAGGACTGGGTTTCTTTCTTGCCTCTGGCGGAGTTTTCTCTAAATAATAGGCGGAGCGAGTCCACTGGTAAGTCCCCGTTTTTTGGGGCATATGGTTTTCACCCCAGTTTTGTACCTTCAATAGGGGGGACTCTTCTGGGGTTCCCGAGGAGGAACGATTTTCGTCGTCACTTGCTTCAGTGTGGAGAGGAGTGCTGAATAATCTGAGTACTATGGGGAACCGATACAAACGTATGGCTGATAGGAGGAGAGTGTCTGGTCCGGACCTAAGTGTGAACGATCTGGTATGGTTGTCTACCAAGAATATAAAACTTAAGGTTCCCTCCTGGAAACTGGGTCCCAGGTTCATCGGGCCATACAAGATCAGTTCTATAATTAATCCGGTTGCATTCCGTCTTGACCTCCCTCCCACATTTAAAATTCATAATGTGTTCCACAGATCGTTGCTTAAGAGGTATGTGGCGCCGGTGATACCTTCACCTTTACCTCCTCCTCCTGTGGTGGTCAATGGTAACTTGGAGTTCCAGGTGTCGAGAGTCATCGATTCACGTCTGAATCGCCGGTCCCTTCAGTACCTTGTTCATTGGAGGGGGTATGGTCCTGAGGAGAGAACGTGGGTTCCTGCGTCGGATATTAACGCAGACCGATTGGTTCGGGCCTTCCACACTACTCACCCAGATAAACCCGGCCCTGAGGGTCCGGAGGCCCCTCGTAGAAGGGGGGGTACTGTCACGGGTGTGTCGCTGCGAAGATCGTTGCGATTGCACACCCTGACTTCTCACAGCTGAGTTTCTGTTGCTGGGTGTTTTTCGGCAGTGAGAGAGTTAATTCTCCCTCTCTCTGTGCTGGACAAGACCAGCCTCGCTCAGCTGCAATTAATGTTGCGATAATTGGATTCTTTCAAATACCTGCCTGTCTGCTGGGGAAGTGTCGGTGAAAGCATTCATGCAGACCAGCAGAGCGGATCATATTGAGAAGTCTAAAGCTAAGATTACCTGTTGTGGTTTTCTCCTCTCCTCGCTTTATTATTTATCTCCTTACCCGTTGGTGTTCCCTCTGTAGTGATAGTTTTGTATGCAAGGTGTCTTTTATTTTACCCCTTGTACTGTCTCGTTCGTCTTATACTGTGTGTAGGCAGTTACCTTCCCGTTCCCTGTGGTGGTAATCAGGGTCCTTCTCAGGACTAGATTACAGTGTTCAGGGATTCACAGGAGATAGGGTTACGCTGGCGGCCTGGACCTCTGTACCATCAACAGTACCTCCAGGTAGAGGGATTAGTCAGGACCCCAGCTTAGGGTCAGCATAGACCCCAGTCCTCCTGTATGCAGAGACAGCGTGACAGTATGAGCCTGGATCACTCTCTGTCTCCTCCCACTTCATAATGAACTAATCTCTGTCAGGATGGTAAACTAGATGAACTACTCACCAACTACCCATCACTAGTTGAGAGTCCTCAGTGGTTGATACTAGTGATGGGAAATCTCGTTCATTTTGGTGATTAGTTCATTTAGTTCAGTTTTTTCTCTCCCCTATCCTGTGAGGAGCTGATAGGAGACGCATCATGTGACCTGTGAACTAAATGTTCTATTGAGAATGACTCAGGACAGCCCCTAGATCAATCTGATGCCTCTCACTGAGCCCAGCAGCGCCCCCTGTGGTAGTGTAGAGTACTGACTCACAATGATTGTGTATGAGGGAGCTGAGAAGCAGTTCAGCATCCACCATTTTGAGAACAGGACAGGAGCCAGAGGTAAATATTCTAGCAAGACTGATCTTCTAGTCTAGAGGCATGAGCCACACACAGAAACACTCTCTCTCATACACACATATGAGCTGTGTCTGTCTACTGTGCAATTTCAGTTGTTATTAATAATATTATTATTATATTTGTATTTGATGTGTGGTTTAGTGTTTTACTACCTTCTTTTCCAGCATCAGGAGCTATAAGGCTAAGTGCACACGTTCAGGAATGTTTGCAGAATATTCCTGAGCAAAACCGGACTTTTTTTGCACGGTTTTTGCGCGTTTTTTGCTCGGATTTGACGCAATTTTTCCCTGAACTTTCTAGGTCAATAATATAGTGGGAAAAACGCTAGAATTCCACAAAATTAATGAACATGTTGCTAGATTTTCCGCGATGCGTTTTTTTCGCAGAAAAAAATGCACCATGTGCACAAAAATTGCGGAATTCATTCTAAATGATAGGATGCTTAATTCATGCATTTTTGACGCGTTTTTTTCCCATGAAAAAACATGAAAAAAACGCAAATAATCCTGAACGTGTGCACTTAGCCTAAAGAGCAAGTGTGAGACAGAGCAGGAGCCTCCTGGAGCTGTATGAGGATCACTCTCTGTCACCTCCCACTTCACAATGAACTAATCTCAGGATGGTGAACTAGATGAACTATATGAACTGCTGAACTAAATGTTCTATTGAGAATGACTCAGGACAGCCTAGATCAATCTGATGCCTCTCACTGAGCCCAGCAGTGCCCCCTGTGGTAGTGTAGAGTACTGACTCATAATGATTGTGTATGAGGGAGCTGAGAAGCAGTTCAGCATCCATTTTAAGAACAGAACAGAGGTCAGTGGTAAAGATTTTAGCAAGGCTGATCCTCTAGGCTACAGGAGGCCGATCTTATCACAAACATAGGTGAGGGGCATGAACCACACACAGAAATACTCTCTCTCATACACACATATGAGCTGTGTCTGTCTACTGTGCAATTTCAGTTTTTATTAATAATATTATTATTACTATTATATTTGTATTTGATGTGAGGTATAGTGTTTTACTACCTTCTTTTCCAGCATCTGGAGCTATAAAGAGCAAGTGTGAGACAGAGCAGGAGCTTCCTGGAGCTGGATGAGGATCACTCTCTGTCTCCTCCCACTTCATAATGAACTAATCTCTGTCAGGATGGTGAACTAGATGAACTACTCACTCACCAACTACCCATCACTGGTTGATACCTTTTAATGGTAACTGAAAACATGGTAACAAATTGCAGCTTTCGCGACTACTCAGGTCTCTTCATCAGGCGAAGACTAATACAACATCTGAAGAATCAGATATTTATACACAACACAGCACAGAAATAATGCAATAGATAAGACAAGTGACGTGAAGCAGAACTGTCATTATGGCAGAGGGATGAACATAAATATTGGAACAGTTCATAGATAAGGAGTGAAAGGTTTATTGTCCTCTGATTGGGGTCTGGTTCTGTGTTGTGTGATCTCCTAGAAGATCTGAGGAGCAAATTCCTTAATTGATGTAAAAAGGCATAAATCCATGTGATACGTTCATTCCTGCACTGAGAGTGTCACAGGTTGTCATGAGTTTATATTCCCAGACCCTCCTGTCTCTCTCAGATTTAAATTTAGCTTTTTATACAAGTAATTTCATGTCCATCATGCTATGACCGGGGATACAAAACTGTATGGCCACAGGTAGATCCATTCTTTTTTCTTTTATTGTGTGGCAATGAGAATTCATCCTTGTTCTCAGTTTTTGCCCGGTCTCCCCCACATACAGACCCCCAGTTGGACATTTAGTACAAATAATTAGGTACACCACATTAGATGTGATGCAGCTGAAAGTACCTGGGATCTTGTAGTCCTGATGGGAGTTGGGGATCTTTATCTTGTCCGTGGTCATTATAGATGGACAGGTTTTGCATTTCTTCTGGTTGCAAGGAAAGGTTCCTGCAGCTGTTGGGGAGGACAGGGAGCTTCTGACAATGATGTTTCTTAGATTTGGGGGCTGCCTAAAACACAGTAGTGGGGGGTCTGGAAATATGGATTGTAGTCGGGCATCTTTTTGTAGTAGAGGTTGTAGTTTCCGTGCAGCTCCCCTTAGCACCTCCAGATTTGGATTGTAGGTGACCACTAGAGGCACCCGGTTATTTTCGTCTTTAGCTTTGTAATGTAGCAGGTGATTCCTTGATATTCTGGTGGCTCTTGTAATTTGGTTTTCAATAGTTCTTGGATGGTAGCCCTGGTTCAAAAAGGTCTTTCTGAGATGACCAAGGTGTTCATCTCTATCCATGAGGTTGGAACATATACGGTTGTATCTGATGGCTTGGCTGTAGACAATAGAGTTTTTATGTGTTTTGATTGGAAACTGTCCCATTTAAGGTATGTTGGACGGTCGATTGGCTTCAATACCCTACAGCCGCTCTTACTACGTAATAAGTTGACTGATATGGCGGCAGATGAGGGGATGGTGAACTGGATAAGTGACTACCTGATGGACAGGCCACAGTTTGTAAGGAGGGGGAGGTGGTATCTGGCAGTGTACGGAGCAGTGTTGGAGCCCCTCAGGGTACAGTGCTGTCACCCTTCCTCTTCTCATTGTATACAGCTGACTTTCAGTATAAATCTGATTTTTGTCACCTCCAAAAATTCTCTGATGACTCCGTGATTGTAGGGGCATTGTGGGGGGCCGGGGGGAGGAGGAATACAGAAGGGTGGTTTCTGACTTTGTGGATTTGTGTCAGCCTAACTGTCTTGAACTAAATGTAAAGAAAACCAAGGAGATGGTGGTGAGTTATAGAAGGAAAAAGGAGGATTACTTACCGATCACCATTGCTGGCCAGGAGGTGGAGATTGTTGAGAGCTACAAATATTTGGGGTTCACCTTGACAGTAAACTCGATTGGAGGTGTCATACACAAAAGGTTTACAAGAAGGGAATGAGCAGACTGTACTTTCTGCTGCGGAAGCTCAGGTCGTTCAATGTGTGCAGTAAAATGCTGGAGATGTTCTACCAGTCCGTTGTAGCAAGTGCCATCTTTTTTGCTATAATTTGCTGGGGCAGTAGTGTGCGAGTAGCTGACGCTAATAAGCTCAACAAACTTATCAAGAAGGCAAGTGCAGCTGTTGGCCTCCATCTTGACTCTTTTGAGGAGGTATTGGAGGATAGAATTCAAAAGAAGTGTAGGGCAATAATGAACAATAATACACACCCCCTATACGAGCTGTTCTTGAAGCAGAAGAGCACATTCAGCAGCCGTCTAATCCTACTAAGGTGCAAGAAGGAGAAATTCAGGAACTCGCTTGTACCTACTGCTATGGGGATGTATAATAATTTCCTAAGGGTGGTAGAAAATAATGACTGATGGCTGGTGTACTAATGTCAATTAACAGTGACTTATATACACCTGAACTACCCACTTTTATTTATTATGTAATGTTCGTATACCTGTGCAAGATTTGTGTCCTAATATTTTATGTACTGCTGTTTGTATTGCTGCTGTAATACTGTAATTTCCCCCCGGGATCAATAACACATGCACACATGCGATTTGCACACTTAGTCATGTACCGACGAGCTGCTCTCCCTAATGCTCTCAATGTTCAGTGAAAAACTGAGAGAAGCAGAAGAGAAGCTCGTTGTCACAGGACCATAAGTATGAGAGTCACATATGAGTGAAGTGTCCATGTGACGACTGCTGGAACCTGCAGAGCTGAATCCTGACATTGCAGCTTCTGAACTAGTTCACTGCACACTTTTAGGGTTCTCCATTACCGGTGGCGAGAGTGCACGGTCATGTCAGCACAAGCATGTGATTTATATACTTCTGGCCACATTCCGACTAGACGTGCCCGGCCTCGCTCCGTTCATTTTCATTGAGTGAGGCCACACATGTCTAGTCAGCATGTGACCGCATGTATGTAAATCACCGGCACGAGAGAATCCTGACAGCGTGCAGTGAGCACTGTGAGAATTCATAAGTCTGCAGTCACATAGAATGACTGCAGACTCCGCACAGACCTGGAGAACTCCTCTAATGCTCCTGACATAAATAAAAACATGAGAATTAGTCAGTTTCACAACATTTACATCCAGGTACCTCTAACGCTATGTGCACACGTTGCGGATTCTGTAGCAGATTTTGCCCTGCGGATCAAAATCAAAATCAGAACTGCAAGTGATGTACAGTACGATTCTAGTCAATGGAAATCAAAAAAACGCAGTGCACATGCTGATTTTTTCGCGCAGATTTGGTGTGGATTTAAAACTGCAGCATGTCACTTCTTTTGTGCAGATCTGCAGCGTTTTGAGACCTGCTCTTTATAGGAATCCGCAGGTGTCAAAAGGCAGGGGAAATCCGCACAAAAACCGCAGCTAAAAAGGACAAATAAAAGGATAAAAACTGTGCAGATTTTCACCTGCAGTTTCTGCCAAGAGATGCAGATTCTGTGCAGAAAATTCTGCAACGTGTGCACATACCCTTAGATGACGTCGTCTCTGGAGTCGTTCTCCTTCTTTTCTTCTTCTTATCCAGACCCATGATGAGTTTTCTCATCCACAGCCGTCTCTGCAGACCTCCATCTTCTCCACTCTTCTGCAGCAAATCTCCACACCCTTAAAGACAGAAGAGTCATTATAATGCTCCTATATAAAAATATCTGCAATATACTGTCGCCTCACACTATTCCCCTCCCTCCTCATACTGTCTCCTCTCACATCCCCCTGTTCACCATACTGTCTCCTCATATATTTACCCCCTCACTCTCTATACTGTCTGCTCACACATACCCCTCAATCCCCATACTGTGTCTGCACACATCCCATCACCCTCACTCCTCATACTGTGTCCACATACATTCACTCGTTTGCTCCCCATACTGTCTGCACCCATCCCCTCACTCACCATCCCCACTCCAAATCCCCCACACATTAAGTATCTCCCATCCCCACTCTAAATCCCCCCACACACATTAAATCCAGAATCCCCACTCCAAATCCCCCACACATAAAGTACCTCCCCACTCCAAATCCCCCCACACATTAAGTACCCCCCATCCCCACTCCCATTCCCCCCACATAAAATATGCCCCCCACACACACACAAACACACATTATGTCCCCTGTTAATCTTCGGTGGTTTCTTCAGCTCCACAGAGGAGCACTTACCACCAGTGTTCCCCCTTCTAGGCGTCGCCAGCGAGTGACGTCAGCAGCGTGATCACATGACCTGATCACGCTGCTGGCGTCGCTCTGACCCGGCGATCAGAGCTTCATTTGTACTGGTGTCTGTATAGACGCCAGTATAACTGGTCCCTGGGAGCCAGCGCGCTGCAGCTACTCTGCGCCAGCTGTCAGCTTGACAGCCGGCACAGGGAACCGCCGACTCCTAGTCCGGGGTCGTCAGAATGCAGTCGCGGGGGAGACACTGCGGACCGCTGCATTAGGCAGCCCGACTGTGCCCCCCTGCCAGCTGTGCCAGGGGCACATGCCCCGGCTGCCCGCCCTGGATACGCCTCTGCTCCAGTCCCTTCACTATAAAACCTGGGCCTCGTTATACAGCTGTTCAGGGGTCTGGTGAAGGCTCATCCGCCATGTTGTCAGACTGTGGCCCCTGGCTCCGGGCCCTCGCTCCTGTCTGCACTGTGACTTGTGTTATCCTCTGGTATCTGATATTAGTACACGGCGTCTCGCCATCAGTCAGTGCTGTGACATCGTCCGGCGCTGGAGAATTCTCTTCTAAGTAAATCCTTGGAGACGTTCCCGGCTCTTACAACTCTGATATCTGCATGGCACACATGCAGATTAACCCCTTCATGACCAGGGCGGTTTTTCGCTCCCCTTCTTCCCAGAGCCATAACTTTTTACTTTTTCCATCAATATGGCCATGTGAGGGCTTGTTTTTTTGTGGGACAAGTTGTACTTTTGAACGACACCATTGGCTTTACCATGTCTTGTACTAGAAAACAGGAAAAAAATTCCAAGTGCGGCGAAATTGCAAAAAGTGCAATTCCACAATTGTCTTTTGTTTGGCTTTTTTTTACCATGTTCACTAAATGGTAAAACTGAGCTGCCATTATGATTCTCCAGGTCATTGCGAGTTCATAGACACCAAACATGTCTAGGTTCTTTTTTATCTAAGTGGTGAAAAAAAATCTAAACTTATGTAAAAAGTGCTGAGCTGACGTTTTTAGTGATACCATATTGGTGCAGATACGATCTTTTGATCGCCCGTTATTGCATTTTAATGCAATGTTGCAGCGACCAATAAAACGTAATTCTGCCATTTTGACTTCTTTTCTCGCTACTCTGATTAGCGATCAGGTTAATCTTTTTTTTTAATGATAGATCGGGCGTTTCTGAATGCGGCGATACCAAATATGTGAATGTGTGATTTTATTTTATATTGAATGAGGCTAAAGGGGGTGATATGAGCTTTTATATTTTTAGAAATATTTTTTTCACTTTTGGCATGCTTCAATAGTGTCCATGGGAGACTAGAAGCTGCCATAACCCAATCGTCTCTGCTACATACACCATGTTCCAAATTATTATGCAAATCGGTTTTAAGTGTCATAGCGTTTTTTGTTTTATTTTGTAAATGAAACCCATTGATGGTATTGTGCCTCAGGGTTCTTTGGATCACTGAAATCAATCTCAGATACATGTGATAATTAGTTTGCCATGTGAGCCCAATAAAAGGAAAACTGGATGTTCCACACTATTAGGCAGGCCCGAGTTTTCAAGTAAAATGGGAAAGAAAAAGGATCTCTCTGCTGCTGAAAAGCATCAAATAGTGCAATGCCTTGGTCAAGGATGAAAACATTAGATATTTCCCGAAAACTTAAGCGTGATCATCGTACTGTTAAGAAATGTGTGACTGATTCGGAGCACAGACGTGTTCGTGCTGATAAAGGCAGAATGAGGAAGGTTTCTGCCAGGCAAGTTCTTTGGATTAGGCTACTTTCATACATCAGGTTTTTGGCGTCAGGCGCAAACCGGCTATTTTTTGAAAAACCTTATCCGGTGAAATCTACCACCTTTTCCGTTTTTTTCACATTGACTTGTATTAGCACCAGATGGCCTTGCTGTTCTTCCGTTTCCAGCGAAAATTTTCATTCCGGCGTCTGGAAAAAATGGCTACAGTAAAGTTTTTTGTCTGCGGCGAAAAACCGGACAATGCCGGATCCAGCACTTCTGGCTTTTTGCTACAATGGAAGTCTATGGACGCCACAATGCGCCGAATCCGGAAAAAGAAGGATCCGGTGGCCGGATCCGGTTTTTACGTCTGAGCATGCTCAGAAGTAATTGGCAAGCCCCCAGGAAACATATATAAACAATGCCAGTGGGGCCCTTAGCCATTACCATGCAGCCAACCAAACAGAGAGGAGCAAGCCGCAGAGGAGCAAGCAGATGTCCAGCAGCTGTAGAGCCAGGACATGTCTTCTTCTTCTGGGAGCCCTCCCTCGCGTCGTCAGCGCTTAGAGGTAAAAAAATGTTTTTTTTATTTCACAATCCATCTCTGATATGCCATCTCTGAGCACGTTGTCCTAGTGCATCGGCTATTTGGCACAATGGCAGTGCTTCATTTGGGGGCCACCCATATTCGTGCCCTATAGATGGTAAAATGGCCCCCTAGAAAATGTTAATGCCATGTGCAAGTTCCCTAGAAAAGTGACCAGATTTTACCCCTAGAAAGTAATGATGCCCTGTGTATTATTTTGATGGTCACATAAGTGCTCTTCTATGCCCCCTGTAAATGTGTTTGTGTGTATATATATATATATATATATATATATATATATATATATATATATATTAATTGATGATTTTTGTATAACAGGAATCTGCAGCTGTAGAGGTGCTCCCAGAAGAAGAAGAAAGGGGTGGAGAATACCTGGAGTGGGCTCTCAATTCGTAAGTTTCTTGCATGCATCGCAGAACACATCATCACACTGCACACAACACATAAGAAGAGATCATTACAGATATCACACTGCAGACAACACATAAAAAGAGATCATTACAGATATCACACTGCACACAAACATATGCCTACATCCAAGCACATAATTTTTTTTATTATAGTCTTCTGAATCTGGTGCTCGGCCAAGAGGTCCTCGAAGCGCCTCCCAGGGTCGTCGGCGTCAGCGGCAGGGCGGTCTCCATCGGGTAAGTACCTTTTTTTTTTTAATCTACTTTTTTTGGTTGTTTTGAGTCTAATTTTTTTTTCCTTTTTTAACAGGCTTCACAGCGTGCTCCTGACTCGGACGGTGAGGAGGCCGGGCTGAATGTTGACCTCCTCATCGATCCGATACGATATCGGGAGCCGCTGTGGAACATGGGGGACAAAAGCCATGCCAATCTAATTGTGACCTGTCGGCTCTGGGAGCAAATCTGTGCACTACTCATGGACCACTGGGAGGACCTCGATGCTCGGGCCAAGATTCAAGCGCGTAAGTATACACAGTTCAGTTATGTTGCTGGATATAAAGCAGTGTTTCTCAAACTCCAGTCCTCGTGCCCCCCACGGGTCATGTTTTTAGGATTTCTTTTGTATTGCGCAGATGGTGGAAGTATCATCAAGGCATCAGGAATTCTCTCACCTGTGCAACACTATGGAAATCCTGAAAACATGACCCGTGAGGGCTGTGAGGACTGGAGTTTGGGAAACCCTGATGTTGTATACTAACCAATTTGTGCATTCACTTTTCAGGTGAGAGAATTGTCAAACGGTGGCGGTCTATCAGGGATCGCTTCAAGAAGGAGTTCAACAAAGAGATGCGGGCCCCGAGTGGATCTGGAGGACGCAGGAGCAAATATAAATATGCGAA
>JARQOD010006516.1:0-42549 GCA_033576555.1 Oophaga sylvatica | reverse complement strand
CAAAAACCCAAACCCCAAAACCTTCCACACAGGAGAGACTGACAGATCCTCTATATATTACACCACACAGGAGAGCTGACAGATCCTCTAATACTACACCACACAGGAGAGCTGACAGATCCTCTATAACTACACCACACAGAGCTGACAGATCCTCTATATACTACACCACACAGGAGAGCCGACAGATCCTCTATATACTACCCACACAGAGAGCCAACAGATCCTCTATATACTACACCACACAGGAAAGCGGACAGATCCTCTACATACTACAACCACACAGGAGAGTGACAGATCCTCTATATACAACACCAAACAGGAGAGCTGACAGATCCTCTATATACTACACCACACGGAAACTAACAGATCCCTATATACTACACCACACAGGACAGCTGACAGATCCTCTACATACTACACCACACAGGAGAGCTGACATATCCTCTATATACACCACACAGGAGAGCTGACAGATCCTCTATATTCTACACCACACAGGACAGCTGACAGATACTCTATATACTACACCACACAGGACAGCTGACAGATCCTCTATATACTACACCACACAGGAGAGCTGACAGATCCTCTATATACTACACCACACAGGAGAGCTGACAGATCCTCTATATACTACACCACACAGGAAGGCTAACAGATCCTCTGTTTACTACACCACACAGGAGAGCTGACAGATCCTCTATAATACTACAACACACTGGAGAGCTAACAGATCCTCTATAATAATACACCACAAAGGAGAGCTAACAGATCCTCTATATACTACACCACACAGGAGAGCTGACAGATCCTCTATAATACTGCACCACACAGGAGAGCTGACAGATCCTCTATACACTACACCACACAGGAGAGCTGACAGATCCTCTATATACTACACCACACAGGAGAGCTGACAGATCCTCTATATACTATACCGCACAGGAGAGCTGACAGATACTCTATATTCTAACATCACACAGGAGAACTGACAGATCCTCTATATACTACACCACACAGGAGAGCCGACAGATCCTCTATATACTACACCACAGAGGAGAGCAGACAGATCCTCTATATACTACACCACACAGGAGAGCGGACAGATCCTCTATATACTACACCACATAGGAGAGCTGACAGATCCTCTATATACTACACCACACAGGAGAGCCGACAGATCCTCTATATACTACACCACACAGGAGAGCTGACAGATCCTCTATAATACACACCACACAGGAGAGCTGACAGATCCTCTATAAACTGCACCACACAGGAGAGCTGACAGATCCTCTATACACTACACCACCAGGAGAGCTGACAGATCCTCTATATACTGCACCACACAGGACAGCAGACAGATCCTCTATATACTACACCCACAGGAGAGCTGACAGATCCTCTAATACTACACCACACAGGAGAGCTGACAGATCCTCTATACACTACACCACACAGGAAAGCGGACAGATCCTCTATATAACAACACAAGAGAGCTGACAGATCCTCAATATACTACACCACACAGGAAAGCGGACAGATCCTCTATATACAACACAAGAGAGCTGACAGATCCTCTATAATACCACTACACAGAAAAGCGGACAGATACTCTATATACAACACAAGAGAGCTGACAGATACTCTATATACTGCACCACACAGGAGAGCTGACAGATCCTCTATATACTGCACCACACAGGAGAGCGGACAGATCCTCTATATACTACACCACACAGGAGAGCGGACAGATCCTCATATACTACACCACACAGGAGAGCGACAGATCCTCTATATACTACATCACACAGGAGAGCTGACAGATCCTCTATATACTACACCACACAGGAGAGCGGACAGATCCTCTATATACTACACCAAACAGGAGAGCCGACAGATCCTCTATAATACTACACCACACAGGAGAGCGGACAGATCCTCTATATACTAATACCGCACAGGAGAGCGGACAGATCCTCTATATGCTACACCACACAGGAGAGCTGACAGATCCTCTATATACTACACCACACAGGAGAGCGGACAGATCCTCTATATACTACACCACACAGGAGAGCTGACAGATCCTCTATATGATACACCACACAGGAGAGCGGACAGATACTCTATATACTACACCACACATGAGACTCGACGTATCCTCTATATACTACACCACACAGGAGAAACGATAGATCCTCTATATGCTACACCACACAGGAGAGCCGACAGATCCTCTATATACTACACCACACAGGAGAGCGGACAATCCTCTATATACTACAGCACACAGGAGAGCCGACAGATCCTCTATATACTACACCACACAGGAGAGCCGACAGATCCTCTATATACTACACCACACAGGAGAGCCGACAGATCCTCTATATACTGCACCACACAGGAGAATGTTGTGAATGTGTTAGAAATTAATTCTGAGCGAAGCTCCCTCTAGTGGTTACAAACAGTACTGAACCATTCAATGAAGTTTGGCAATCAGGAGTTACAGACTGGTCTTATATAAGGGAGGTTCCCTCCCATCATGGTTGCCGGTGATCAATTGTTCTTGTCTCAACTGTGGTTCCTGGTTCACTTGGAAGCTTGCTGAGTCTTGCCTCTTCTCCTGCTCTCAGATAAGATATTTTCTGTAAATGGTAACATTTGCATATTTCTCTGCATTTCTGTGAGGTTAGCCAGGTCTTCCCACCCCCCCCCCGGGGGGCTTGGGCTCCTCTCAGTTCTTCTGGAGCCACTGTCATTTGTTCATTTGCCTTTTCCAGTTTTTTCAGTGGCTGCGGCTTTGTTTTGTTACACCAGAGAACTAATTTAGGTGGTAGAGGTCGTGTGATCTCAGGTGTTTTTGCAATTAGTAGAGTTGGTATTTTTTAGGGTTTTTTGGATTGCAGTAAGTGTCCTTCCTATCCTTTTCTGTCTAGGAAGATTGGGCCCCAACGTTTGCTCATACTATTTTCTGTCTGTGGTAGAAAACATGATCTATGACCAAAAACCATTTAAACACACATGGCAAATTGTAGTACTCACTAGGCACTACTGATAAGGGGCAGTTGCCCCATGGCACTCCATTACAAATATGAAAAACAAAAGAACTTGGAGCTAAACGCCAAAATTCGTATATAAATATTTATTAGTATAAAAAACATATATATCAAGTTATATAAATGTATATGCTGCATGGCTTAAACAGAGGTATTGATATACTGTGCGTGATGTTATTAGATGTAATTTACATCTGAGTAACACGTGCTGCAGGGTAAAGTGTAGAACAGACACTAAATAATAAACATATATTCATTATAATATTCAGTATAATAATGTGTCATGAAAGAAGTTTACACTATGCTGCAAAGAGCCAGTATCAATCAACAATTGATTGTATATAGTAAAAAGCGCTAGTGCGAATAAGGGAGAGGGATCCAGGCGTGTCTCTGGGTACCGTGCAAACATGGGTGAGTGTTCTCATTGCATTCTGCAGCACTGAGTCTGCAACATTGTGAGCTGTGGGTATGGGAATCCGGATCCCTCTCCCTTATTCGCACTAGCGCTTTTTACTATATACAATCAATTGTTGATTGATACTGGCTCTTTGCAGCATAGTGTAAACATCTTTCATGACACATTATTATACTGAATATTATAATGAATATATGTTTATTATTTAGTGTCTGTTCTACACTTTACCCTGCAGCACGTGTTACTCAGATGTAAATTACATCTAATAACATCACGCACAGTATATCAATACCTCTGTTTAAGCCATGCAGCATATACATTTATATAACTTGATATATATGTTTTTTATACTAATAAATATTTATATACGAATTTTGGCGTTTATTTTCTGTCTGTGTCTGTATTTCCTCTTGTCTAACCGCCATTACATGTTTGGGGGCTTCCTATGTTCTTTGGGGATCTGCTCCGTGGCAGATAGCTTTCCTCTTTCTATCTTTAGGTGTAGTTAACCTCTCAGGCTGTGACGAGGCATCTAGGACCAACGTAGGAACGCTCCACGGCTGCCTTTAGTTGTGGTTGTTAGTCAGGGTACTGCAATCCAGTAGATTCCAACCTCTCTGGTGTATTGCCGTTTTTGCCTGCTCTCCTCAGCTACCAAATCATAACAGTATCACCGGCCAAACTGAATTTATATGGTACTCAACAGAAGGGAAAAATAGTAAAAGGAAAAAGAAAAGAGTAAGTTGTCAGAAATTTTTATTTTTTTTTCTCTCAATGGAGTTTGCACAGTTGTCTGGCCATGTGGATCAGCTTGCCACTGAAGTTCGGAGTATTGCTACCTATCTTGCAGGGTTGGCGGTTGTGGAACCTGGGATCCCCATGCCAGATTTATTTTTGGGGGATCGAGCTAAATTTCTGAATTTCAAAAATAACTGTAAGTTGTTTTTTGCCTTAAAACCTAAGTCCTCAGGGAACGCAGCACAGCAGGCTCAAATTGTCATCTCTCTCCTGCGCGGCGATCCTCAGGATTGGGCTTTTTCCCTGACACCTGGGGACCCTGTTTTGAGTAATGTTAATGCATTTTTTCTGGCTCTGGGGTTATTGTACGATGAACCTAATGTCACTGATCAAGCTGAAAAAACCTTGTTGGCATTAAATCAGGGGCTTAAGGACGCTGAGTTGTACTGTCAGAAATTCCGAAAGTGGGCGGTTCTGACCGAATGGAATGATGATGCTTTGGCAGCCCTTTTTCGGAAGGGTCTGTCAGAGAATGTAAAAGATGTTATGGTGGGTTTCCCTGCTCCCTCTGGTCTCAATGATTCTATGTCATTAGCGATTCAACTTGACAGACGTTTGCGTGAGCATAGAGGTATGTGTGGAATAGTCTTGCCTTGTGAACCAGCTTCCGAACCCATGCAGTGTGATAGAGTGGCTTCTGGGCACAGCGTCATGAGTTTCGAAAACGCAATGGGTTATGTTTCTACTGTGGTGAAGCCTCTCATGCTATTTCAGTCTGCCCTAAGCGGGGAAGACGTTTTGCACGCTCAGTTGTCTTGGGTAGTGTTCAGACTAAATTTCTGTTTACTGTTACCCTGATTTGCTCCCTGTCCACATTTTCTGCTCAGGCTTTTGTTAGATTCGGGAGCAGCTATTAACCTGATGGATTTTGATTTTGCTAAACGTTGTGGGTTTCCCTTGATACCCCTACGGAAGTCTATTCCCCTACTGGGGATTGATTCTACCCCTTTGGCTGAGAATAAACCCCAGTTCTCTACTCAGGTGATAATGAGGGTTGAACCTGATCATCAGGAGAGTTGCAAATTTTTGGTGCTGTATATTCTGCATGACATTATTGTACTAGGTTTCCCTTGGTTACAGTCTCATAATCCTGTTTTGGATTGGAAATCTGTGTCTGTAACTAGTTGGGGCTGCCAATGTGTTAATGCCAACACTCCTGTTTTTTCTGCCTCTCCCCAGGCTCAGGATGTTCCTGACTTTTTTACTGATTTTTCTGATGTGTTTAGCGAAAGTAAATCTGCATCCTTGCCCCCCCATAGGAGCTATGACTGCGCTATTGAATTAGTGCCTGGTAGTAAATTCCCTAAAGGTCGCCTTTTTAACTTATCTGTACCTGAACATGACGCTATGCGGTCTTATATCAAGGAGTCATTGGAGAAGGGTCATATCAGACCATCCTCTTCACCCTTGGGTGCCGGTTTTTCCTTTGTGGCCAAAAAGGATGGTTCATTAAGGCCGTGTATTGATTATCGTCTCTTGAACAATATCACTGTGAAATATCAATATTCTTTACTCTTGATTTCTGACCTGTTTTCCAGGGTGAAAAGTGCTACTTGGTTTACCAAGCTTGACCTCAGGGGGGCATATAACCTTATTCGCATTAAGCACGGGGATGAATGGAAGACGGCGTTTAATACCCCAGAGGGGCATTTTGAGTACCTAGTGATGCCCTTTGGGCTCACTAATGCTCCTTCTGTCTTCCAGTCCTTCATGAATGACATTTTCAGGGATTTTGTGGATAAATTTCTGATTATTTATTTGGATGATATCTTGATTTTTTCCAATGACTGGGACTCTCATGTGAAACATGTTCGGACTGTGTTCCAGATTTTGAGAGAGAATGCTCTGTATGTGTAGGGATCAAAGTGTCTTTGTGGCGTACAGAGGATCTCATTTCTGGGATTCATTTTGTCCCCATCTGTTATTGAAATGAACCCGGTCAAGGTTCAGGCCATCTGTGATTGGGTCCAACCTACTTCATTAAAGGCTCTTCAGAGATTCTTGGGTTTTGCCAATTTTTATCGTAAATTTATTGGTAATTTCTCTGTTATTGTTAAACCATTAACTGAATTGACCAAAAAGGGTTCTGATGTGGTGAATTGGCCTCCTGAGGCAGTCTTTGCGTTTCAGGAACTTAAGCAGAGATTCACTTCTGCTCCTG
Organism: Oophaga sylvatica; assembly: GCA_033576555.1. NCBI lineage: Eukaryota > Metazoa > Chordata > Amphibia > Anura > Dendrobatidae > Oophaga > Oophaga sylvatica. The sequence continues at coordinate 36,113 of JARQOD010006516.1, read as the reverse complement.
TTCTACGGCAGCCTGATGTTTCTCTGCCATTTCAGGTGGAGGTTGATGCCTCTGAAATTGGGGCAGGTGCCGTTTTGTCCCAAAGAGATCCAGAGACCTCTAAAAGTAACCCTTGTGCCTTTTTCTCTTGAAAATTTTCTCCAACTGAACGTAATTATGACGTGGGTAATCGGGAGTTATTGGCCATGAAGTGGGCTTTTGAAGAGTGGAGACATTGGCTGGAGGGAGCCAAATATCAGGTGGTGGTCCTCACGGACCATAAGAATCTGGTTTATCTGGAATCAGCCAAGCGACTTAATCCTAGACAGGCCAGGTGGGCCTTGTTTTTGACACGTTTTAATTTTGTGGTTTCCTTTCTTCCTGGCACTAAGAATGTTAAGGCGAATGCCCTCTCGAGGAGTTTCCTTGCGGACTCTCCTGAGTTATCTGATCCTGCTGTTATTTTGAAAGAGGGTGTAGTTCTTTCCGCCATCTCGCCCAATTTGAGACTGGCTCTGGAAGGGTGTCAGGAGGATAAACCCGAGCGCTGCCCTATTGGGAAATTGTTTGTCCCAGACCGGTGGAAAAAGAGTGTGATGTCTGAGATTCATTGTTCCGCGTTGGCCGGTCATCCCGGAATTTTTGGTACCAGAGACTTGGTTAGTCAGTCCTTTTGGTGGCCTACTTTGTCTCGTGACGTCAGGGAATTTGTGCAGTCCTGCGGACTTGCTCTCGCTCCAAGCCTTGCTCTTGCTCTAGTGGTTTGTTGATGCCATTGCCTGTGCCCAAGAGACCATGGACCCATATCTCTATGGATTTCATTTCCCACCTCCCTGTTTCTCAGAGAATGACCGTAATCTGGGTGATTTGTGATAGGTTTTCCAAAATGATACATCTTGTGCCATTACCTAAGTTGCCTTCCTCCTCCGAATTGGTGCCTTTGTTCCTTCAGCACGTGGTTCGGTTACACGGCATTCCTGAGAACATTGTGTCTGACAGAGGAGTCCAGTTTGTTTCCAGATTTTGGAGGACTTTTTGTTCTAAACTTGGTGTTCAATTGTCTTTCTCCTCGGCTTTTCATCCTCAGACCAATGGACAAACTGAGAGAACAAACCAGACATTGGAGACTTATCTGAGATGCTTTGCGTCTGCTGATCAAGATGACTGGGTCTCTTTTTTGCCTTTGGCTGAGTTTGCCCCTAATAATAGGGCTAGCTCTGCCACTTTGATGTCTCCATTTTTCTGAAATTTTGGGTTTCACCCTCGATTTCTTCGGGACAGACGGAGGCTTCTGTCTGTCCAGGTGTTGACTCTGTTGTGGAGCGTATGCAGCAGATTTGGGACCAGGTAGTGGAGAGGTTGTCCCTCTCTCAGGAGAGGGCCCAGTGGTTTGCCAACCGGCATAGGACAGATGGTCCTCGGTTTGAAGTGGGGGACTTGGTCTGGTTGTCCTCAAGAAATATCCCTATGAGAGTTGCATCTCCTAAGTTTAAGCCTAGGTTCATTGGACCTTATAAGATCATGCAGATTCTTAATCCTGTTTCCTTTCGTTTACTTCTTCCTGGAACATTTAAGATCCATAACGTGTTCCACAAGTCCTTATTGAAGAGGTTTGTCGAGCCAGTGGTTCCTATGGCTGCGCCTCCTGACCCTGTTTTGGTTGAGGGCAATCTGGAGTATGTGGTTGAGAAAATATTGGATTCTCGTTTTTCTAGACGGAAACTCCAGTATTTGGTTAAGTGGGGAGGTTATGGTCAGGAGGACAATTCTTGGGTGTTTGCTTCGGACATCCATGCTAGGAGACTGATCCGTGCGTATCACAGAGCTCATCCAGACCGACCTGGTTGCCCAAATGAGGGTTCGGTGACCCCTCCTCAAGGGGGGGTACTGTTGTGAATGTGTTAGAAATGAATTCTGAGCAGAAGCTCCCTCTGGTGGTTACAAACAGTACTGAACCATTCAATGAAGATTGGCAATCAGGAGTTACAGACTGGTCTTATATAAGGGAGGTTCCCTCCCATCATGGTTGCCGGTGATCAATTGTTCTTGTCTCAACTGTGGTTCCTGGTTCACTTGGAAGCTTGCTGAGTCTTCCCTCTTCTCCTGCTCTCAGATAAGATATTTTCTGTAAATGGTAACATTTGCATATTTCTCTGCATTTCTGTGAGGTTAGCCAGGTCTTCCCCCCCCCCCCCGGGGGGCTTGGGCTCCTCTCAGTTCTTCCGGAGCCACTGTTATTTGTTCATTTGCCTTTTCCAGTTTTTTTCAGTGGCTGCGGCTTTGTTTTTTTACACCAGAGAACTAATTTAGGTGGTAGAGGTCGTGTGATCTCAGGTGTTTTTGCAATTAGTAGAGTTGGTATTTTTTAGGGTTTTTTGGATTGCAGTAAGTGTCCTTCCTATCCTTTATTGTCTAGGAAGATTGGGCCCCAACTTTGCTCATACTATTTTCTGTCTGTGTCTGTATTCCCTCTTGTCTAACCGCCATTACATGTTTGGGGGCTTCCTATGTTCTTTGGGGATCTGCTCCGGGGCAGATAGCTTTCCTCTTTCTATCTTTAGGTGTAGTTAACCTCTCAGTCTGTGACAAGGCGTCTAGGACCAACATAGGAACGCTCCACGGCTGCCTCTAGTTGTGGTTGTTAGTCAGGGTACTGCAATCCAGCAGATTCCAACCTCTCTGGTGTATTGCCGTTTTTGCCTGCTCTCCTCAGCTACCAAATCATAACAGGAGAGCTGACAGACCCTCTATATACTACACCACACAGGAGAGCCGACAGATCCTCTATATACTACACCACACAGGAGAGCTGACAGATCCTCTATATACTACACCACACAGGAGAGCTGACAGATCCTCTATATACTACACCACACCGGAGAGCTTACAGATCCTCTATATACTACACCACACAGGAGAGCTGACAGATCCTCTATATACTACACCACACAGGAGAGCTGACAGATCCTCTATATACTACACCACACAGGAGAGCTGACAGATCCTCTATATACTACACCACACAGGAGAGCGACAGATCGTCTATATACTACACCACACAGGAGAGCTTGCATACCCTCTATATACTACACCACACAGGAGAGCTGACAGATCCTCTATATACTACACCACACAGGAGAGCGGACAGATCTCTATATACTACACCACACAGGAGAGCTGAATACCCTCTATATACTACACCACACAGGAGAGCTGACAGATCCTCTATATACTACACCACACAGGAGAGCTGACAGATCCTCTATATACTACACCCACACAGGAGAGCTGACAGATCCTCTATATACTACACCACACAGGAGAGCTGACAGATCCTCTATATACTACACCACACAGGAGAGCGACAAGATCCTCTATATACTACACCACACAGGAGAGCGACAGATCCTCTATATACTACACCACACAGGAGAGCTGACAGATCCTCTATATACTACACCACACAAGGAGAGCCGACAGATCCTCTATATACTACACCACACAGGAGAGCTGACAGATCCTCTATATACTACACCACAAGGAGAGCTGACAGATCCTCTATATACTGCACCACACAGGAGAGCTGACAGTTTCTCTATATACTACACCACACAGGAGAGCTGACAGATCCTCTATATACTACACCACACAGGAGAGCTGACAGATCCTCTATATACTACACCACACAGGAGAGCCGACAGATCCTCTATATACTAACCACACAGGAGAGCTAACAGATCCTCTATATACTACACCACACAGGAGACTGACAGATCCTCTATATACTACACCACACAGGAGAGCTGACAGCTCCTCTATATACTGCACCACACAGGAGAGCTGACAGATCCTATATATACTACACCACACAGGAGAGCGGACAGATCCTCTATATACTACACCACACAGGAGAGTGGACAGATCCTCTATATACTACACCACACAGGAGAGCTGACAGATCCTCTATATACTGCACCACACAGGAGAGCTGACAGATCCTCTATATACTGCACCACACAGGAGAGCTGACAGATCCTCTATATACTACACCACACAGGAGAGCTAAACAGATCCTCTATATACTACACCACACAGGAGAGCGGACAGATCCTCTATATACTACACCACACAGAAGAGCTGAGATCCCTCTATATACACCACACAGGAGAGCTGACAGATCCTCTATATACTACACCACAAGGAGAGCTGACAGATCCTCTATATACTACACCACACAGGAGAGCGACAGATCCTCTATATACTACACCACACAGGAGAGCTGACAGATCCTCTATATACTACACCACACAGGAGAGCTGACAGATCCTCTACATACTACACCACACAGGAGAGCGACAGATCCTCTATATACTACACCACAGGAGAGCTGACAGATCCTCTATATACAACACCACACAGGAGAGCTGACAGATCCTCTATATACTACACCACACAGGAGAGCTGACAGATCCTCTATATACTACACCACACAGAGAGCCTGACAGATCCTCTATATACTACACCACACAGGAGAGCTGACAGATCCTCTATATACTACACCACACAGGAGAGCTGACAGATCCTCTAATACTACACCACACAGGAGAGCTGACAGATCCTCTATATACTGCACCACACAGAGAGCTGACAGATCCTCTATATACTACACACACAGGAGAGCTGACAGATCCTCTATATACTACACCACACAGGAGAGCTGACAGATCCATATACTACACCACACAGGAAGCTGACAGATCCTCTATATACTACACACAAGAGAGCTGACAGATGAGCGACGACCTCATCACCCAGAGAGCTGACAGATCCTCTATATACCACCACAGAGAGCGACAGATCCTCTATTCTCACCACAAGAGAGCTGCAGATCCTCTATATACTACACCACAGGAGAGCGACAGATCCTATATACTCAAACAGGAGAGCTGACAGATCTCTTATACCACCACACAGAGAGCGACAGTCCTTATTACTACACCACACAGGAGAGCGACAGATCCTCTATTACTACACCACACAGGAGGCTACAGATCTCTATATCTACACACACAGGAGACGACAGATCCTCTATATACTCCCACACAGGAGAGCGGACAGATCTCTATATATACACCCACAGGAGAGCGACAGATCTCTATATCACCCACAGGAGAGTGACAGATCCCTATACTACACCACAGGAGAGCTGACAGATCCTCTATTTCACCACACAGAGAGCTGACAGATCTCTATATCTACACCACACAGGAGAGCGACAGATCCTCTATATACTACACACACAGGAGAGCTGACAGATCCTCTATATACTCACCACACAGAGAGCGACAGATCCTCTATATACTCACCACACAGGAGAGCGGACAGATCCTCTATATACTAACCAACAGAGAGTACGATCCTCTATAACTCACCACACGAGACGACAGATCCCTATATACACACCACACAGAAGCGACAGATCCTCTATATATCACCACACAGGAGAGCTGACAGATCTCTATATCTCCCACAGGAGAGTGACAGATCCTCTATACTACACACACAGGAGAGCTGACAGATCCTCTATATATACACCACACAGAGAGCTGACAGATCCTCTATATCTACACCACACAGGAGAGCGACAGATCCTCTATATACTACACACACAGGAGAGCGACAGATCTCTATTACTACACCACACAGGAGAGCCGACAGATCTCATATACTCACCAACAGGAGAGCTGACAGATCCTCTTATACTAACCAAAGGAGAGTGACGATCCTCTATAACTCACCACACAGAGACTGCAGATCCCTATATACTACACCACACAGAGAGCGACAGATCTCTATATACTCACCACACAGGAGAGCTGACAGATCTCTATACTACCCACAGAGAGCGAAGATCCTCTATATCTACAACACAGAGAGTGACAGATCCTCTATATACTACACCACAAGGAGAGCTGACAGATCCTCTAAACTACACCACACAGGAGAGTGACAGATCCTCAATACTCACCACACAGAGAGCGACAGATCTCTATATACTACCCACAGGAGAGCGACAGATCCTCAATACTACACCACACAGGAGGCGCAGTCTCTAATACTAACAAGGAGAGTGACAGATCTCTATTATACACCACAAGGAGAGCTGCAGATCCTTATATACTCACCACACAGGAAGCTGACAGATCTCTATATACTAACCACAGGAGCTGACAGATCCTCTAATACTACACCACACAGGAGAGCGACAGTCCTAATATCAACACGAGAGTGACAGATCCTCTATATACTACACCACAAGGAACTGACAGATCCTCTATATACTCCCACACAGGAGAGCTGACAGATCTTATATACTGCACACACAGGAGCGACATCCTATATACTCACCACAAGAAGTGACAGATCCAAATACACCACACAGGAGCTGCAGATCCTCTATATACTAAACACAGGAAGTGACAGATCCTCTATATACTACACCACAGGAGAGTGCAATCCTCTATATACTGCACCACACAGGAGACTGACGATCCTCTATAACTACACCACACAGGAACGACGATCCTCTATATACTCACACACAGAGAGCGACAATCTCTATATACTACCAACAGGAAGCTGACAGATCCTCTATATACTACACCACACAGGAACTAAGATCCTCTATATACTACACACACAGGAGAGCTGACAGATCCTCTATATATCACACACAGGAGAGCGCAATCCTTATTACACCAACAGGAAGTGACAGATCCTATATACTACACCACAAGGAGAGCTGACAGATCCTCTATAACTACACCACACAGGAAGCTGACAGATCCTCTATATACACAAAGAGAGCTGACAATCTCTATATACTGCACCAACAGGAGACTGACAGATCCTCTATATACTACACCACACAGGAGAGCTGACAGGACACATCTATATACTCACCACCAGGAGAGCGACAGATCCTCTATATACTACACCACACAGGAGAGCGACAGATCCTCTATATACTACACACACAGGAGAGCTGACAGATCCTCTATATACACACCACACAGAGAGCTGCAATCCTCTATTACACCAACGGAGAGCACAGATCCTCTATATACACACCACATAGAGAGCTGACAGATCCTCTATTACTACACCACACAGGAAGCTGACAGATCCTCTATTACTACACCACAAGAGAGCTGACAATCTCTATATACTCACCACACAGGAGAGCTGACAGATCCTCTATAACTACACCAACAGGAGAGCGACAGATCCTCTATATACTACACCACACAGGAGAGCGACAGATCCTCTATATATACACACACAGGAGAGCGACATCCTCTATATACACACCACACAGGAGACTGACAGATCCTCTATATACTACACCACACAGAGAGCTGACAATCCTCTATTACTCACCACACGGAGAGCGACAGATCCTCTATATACTACACCACACAGGAGAGCTGACAGATCCTCTATAACTACACCACACAGGAGAGCTGACAGATCCTCTATATATACACCACACAGGAGAGCTGACAATCCTCTATATACTACACCACACAGGAGAGCTGACAGATCCTTATATACACACCACACAGGAGAGCTGACAGATCCTCTATATACTACACCACACAGGAGAGCGACAGATCCTCTATATACTACACCACACAGGAGAGTGACATATCCTCTATATACACACACACAGAGAGCTGACAGATCCTCATACTACACCACACAGAGAGCTGACAGATCCTCTATAACTACACCACACAGGAGAGCGACAGATCCTCTATACTACACCACACAGGAGAGCTGACAATCCTCTATATACACACCACACAGGAGAGCTGACAGATCCTCTATATACTGCACCACACAGGAGAGCTGACAGATCCTCTATATACTACACCACACAGGAGAGCTGACAGATCCTCTATATACTACACCACACAGGAGAGCTGACAGATCCTCTATATACTACACCACACAGGAGAGCTGACAGATCCTCTATATACTACACCACACAGGAGAGATGACATATCCTCTATATACTACATCACACAGGAGAGCTGACAGATCCTCTATATACTACACCACACACGAGAGCTGACAGATCCTCTATATACTACACCACACAGGAGAGCTGACAGATACTCTCTATACTACACCACACAGGAGAGCTGACATATCCTCTATATACCACACCACACAGAAGAGCTGACAGATCCTCTATATACTACACCACACAGGAGAGCTGACAGATCCTCTATATACTACACCACACAGGAAAGCTGACAGATCCTCTATATACTACACCACACAGGAGAGCTGACATATCCTCTATATACTACACCACACAAGAGAGCTGACAGATCCTCTATATACTACACCACACAGGAAAGCTGACAGATCCTCTATATACTACACCACACAGGAGAGCTGACATATCCTCTATATACTACACCACACAAGAGAGCTGACAGATCCTCTATATACTACACCACACAGGAGAGCTGACAGATCCTCTATATACTACACCACACAGGAGAAACGACAGATCCTCTATATACTACACCACACAGAATTGCTGACATATCATCTTATATAAAATACCGCTCCTCGTTATTTATTTTTTTTATTTAATCACAGGAGTGATATCAGTGATGTACGTTCTGTGTGTGTAGTGAAATACTTACCGGTGGCCATCTTCCGCTGCAACGAAGAAGACCGAAGCAACGACACAGCGGCCGAAGACGGCGACTGCTGAATATTTTATTACACACAGGAAGCTGTATGACAGCTTTTTTTTAGGGGGTGAGACAACATTTTTATTAGTACCATTTTGGGACAGATGAGATGTTTTGATCACTTGTTACAGCTTTTTTTTGTGGAATTGTGGCGACCAGAAAAAAGACATTTAGCATTTTGAATTGTTTCTGTTTACGGTGTTTACTGATCGGGTTAATTGTTTTTATATTTTGATAATTCTGACTTTTCTGAACGCGGCAATACCAAATGTGTATTTTTTTATTTTTTAAATATCTTTATTTTCAATGGGATAAAAGGGGGTGATTTGAACTTTAAGTACTTTTTTTTTTAAATATTTGTTTTTATACTTTTCACTGGTATAGTGAGCCCCCTTAGGGGACATGAAGATGCGATCATCCGATTGCATGTGCTATTATATACAGTGATACCACAGGAAGCTGACCCCCGGCTGTCATGACAACCCTTCGGGGACCCACGATCTCGTCATGGGCGTGCCGATGAGTGAGTGAATGATGCGCACGAATGTTGGCACGTGTGATATGCTGCTGTCAGAGATTGACAGCGGCATTCAACACGAGCCATACATGTAAGGCGGATGTCGTAAAAGTGTTAAATTCTGAGTGTCGGTTTGAGACAAGCTATACTCGCGCTATGATTTAGAGCATGCCAACATTACTGATAAGACCCTTACCTGTGCGTAGGTAAATATTTCCTAGAGGCAAGGGTATGGATGGTGTTTGACGGTTGATGTGCAGAGACAGTTTCAGGTGAAGGTGCGCCTTCTTCAAAGAGTGCTCAGGAAGCTGAGAGGTAAAATAGATACTACATCTAAAAATACATATAAAATAACAGATAACAGAAAAAATAGGTGTATCCTGAAGAATAGTGCAAGGATGATGCAACCAGTCACTGCTGGAAAAGGCACTTACGTATACTAAATGAAGGAAATGTTCCAACTAGTGCAATTGGATCCTTACAAGAAAGAGTTTCAGGAAGGAGTCCAAAAAAGTGCTACGGTGCTCATAAGTAGAATATCTCATAAGAAAAAGTGCTATTGCCTGTTTGCAGGGGGTATAAAGTGCAATAGTGCTATAGTATATGTGGATGAGCCGTTAGAGAAAAACCCACACAGAGATTGAGCGAACAACAGAGCCAAAAGTAATGGAGCAAAAATAATAATAATATTAGAGCAAAAGTGAAGGTTCAGGCTGGTAATTATGTGCGTGCTGTGAGGAGTCAGCCTTACTAAATGTTCATAGGCAGACAAAGTCTAATCAATAGCGCTGATGTGCAGTCAAAAGCAAGGTTCGTATGGCAGTACACAAGGTTCGTATGGCAGTCTAATACACATTGCTGTTTGCAGGGGGTATAAAGTGCAATAGTGCTACAGTATATGTGGGTGAATCGTCGGAGTGTCTGAGTGTCCCCTTTCCCACTGTGTCACCCAATATTTTGTGGGCCCCCTCCCTCATTGTATCACCTCTATTTTCCTGTGGGCCCCCTCCCCCACTGTAACCCTATATTCTAGGGCCCCTTCCCCCACTGTGTCATCTCTATTTTCCCGTGGGCCCCCTCCCCCACTGTCACTCAATATTCTGTGGGCCCCTCCCCCCCGTGTCACCTCTATTTTCCTATGGGCCTCTCCCCCACTGTGTCACTTGATATTCTAGGGCCCCCTCCTCCACTGTGTCATCTCTATTTTCCTGTGGGCCCCCTCCCCTACTGTGTCACTCAATATTCTGTGGGCCCCTCCCCCCCGTGTCACCTCTATTTTCCAATGGGCCCCCTCCCCCACTGTGTCACTTTATATTCTAGGGCCCCCTCCTCCACTGTGTCATCTCTATTTTCCTGTGGGCCCCCTCTCCCACTGTGTCACTCAATATTCTGTGGGCCCCTCCCCCCGTGTCACCTCCATTTTCCTATTGGCCCCCTCCCCCACTGTGTCACTTGATATTCTAGGGCCCCCTCCTCCATTGTGTCATCTCTATTTTCCCGTGGGCCCCCTCCCCCACTGTGTCACTCAATATTCTGTGGGCCCCTCCCCCGTGTCACCTCTATTTTCCTATGGGCCCCCTCCCCCACTGTGTCACTTGATATTCTAGGGCCCCCTCCTCCATTGTGTCATCTCTATTTTCCCATGGGCCCCCTCCCCCACTGTGTCACTCAATATTCTGTGGGCCCCTCCCCCCGTGTCACCTCTATTTTCCTATGGGCCCCTCCCCCACTGTGTCACTTGATATTCTAGGGCCCCCTCCTCCACTGTGTCATCTCTATTTTCCTGTGGGCCCCCTCCCCCACTGTGTCACTCAATATTCTGTGGGCCCCTCCCCCCCGTGTCACCTCTATTTTCCTGTGGGCCCCCTCCCCCACTGTGTCACTCAATATTCTGTGGGCCCCTCCCCCGTGTCACCTCTATTTTCCTGTGGGCCCCCTCCCCCACTGTGTCACTCAATATTCTGTGGGCCCCTCCCCCCGTGTCACCTCTATTTTCCTATGGGCCCCTCCCCCACTGTGTCACTTGATATTCTAGGGCCCCCTCCTCCACTGTGTCATCTCTATTTTCCTGTGGGCCCCCTCCCCCACTGTGTCACTCAATATTCTGTGGGCCCCTCCCCCCGTGTCACCTCTATTTTCCTATGGGCCCCCTCCCCCACTGTGTCACTCAATATTCTGTGGGCCCCTCCCCCATGTCACCTCTATTTTCCTATGGGCCCCCTCCCCCACTGTGTCACTTGATATTCTAGGGCCCCTCCCCCATGTCACCTCTATTTTCCAATGGGCCCCCTCCCCCACTGTGTCACTTGATATTCTAGGGCCTCCTCCTCCATTGTGTCATCTCTATTTTCCTGTGGGCCCCCTCCCCCACTGTGTCACTCAATAATCTGTGGGCCCCTCCCCCCCGTGTCACTTCTATTTTCCTATGGGCCCCCTCCCCCACTGTGTCACATGATATTCTAGGGCCCCTCCCCATGTCACCTCTATTTTCCAATGGGCCCCCTCCCCCACTGTGTCACTTGATATTCTAGGGCCCCCTCCTCCATTGTTCCATCTCTATTTTCCTGTGGGCCCCCTCCCCCACTGTGTCACTCAATATTCTGTGGGCCCCTCCCCCCCGTGTCACCTTTATTTTCCTATGGGCCCCCTCCCCCACTGTGTCACTTGATATTCTAGGGCCCCTCCCCCGTGTCACCTCTATTTTCCCATGGGCCCCCTCCCCCACTGTGTCACTCAATATTCTGTGGGCCCCTCCCCCCTTGTCACCTCTACATACCTCCCAACTGTCCCGGATTGACCGGGACAGTCCCGATTCTGACCCCCTCCTCCCCTGTCCCGGCGGGACACTATGTGTCCCGCAGTGAGCTGAGCCGCCACGTCCCCCATACACCCTATAGTTGCCTTCCAGCGCTGCACTTTAGCTTCTCACAGCAGAGCAATGACCTGCTGAGCTTTCCTACTCTGTGCACACAGGACCTGTGATGAGGTCACAGGAGGGGAGGAGTTGGGTGTCACATGGTCAGGCACCTCCTGTGCAAGTCTGCTGTGCTGGTTGTCATGGTGCTGGCTGAGGGTAAGTTTATGTGAGGGGTCAGGAGGGATTTACAGTGTGGATGTAGCAGAGCCGTGTGTGTATGAGGTGTACGGAGCGGAGCCATGTGTGAAAAGTGTATGGAGCGTAGCCGTGTGTGTACGAGGTGTACGGAGCAGAGCCGTGTGTGTATGAGGTGTATGGAGCAGAGCCGTGTGTGTATGAGGTGTATAGAGCGGAGCCATGTGTGAAAAGTGTATGGAGCATAGCCGTATGTGTGTACGAGGTGTACAGAGCGGAGCCGTGTGTGTACGAGGTGTACGGAGCAGAGCCGTGTGTGTATGAGGTGTATGGAGCAGAGCCGTGTGTGTATGAGGTGTATAGAGCGGAGCCATGTGTAAAAGTGTTATGGAGCGTAGCCGTGTGTGTACGAGGTGTACGGAGCGGAGCCGTGTGTGTACGAGGTGTACGGAGCGGAGCCGTGTGTGTACGAGGTGTACGGAGCGGAGCCGTGTTGTACGAGGTGTATGGAGCAGAGCTGTGTGTGTACGAGGTGGCTGTAGCAGTGCAGTGTGTGTACGGAGCTGAGCCGCTCATCTCCGTACACACAGGGCTCCGTGCTTGAGCCGTGTGTGTACGGAGCGGAGCTGAGCCGTGTGTGTACGGAGCGGAGCAGAGCCGTGTGTGTACGGGTGTAGAGAAGTGGAGCCGTGTGTGTATGGAGCGTAACCGCGTGTGTACGAGGTGTACGGAGCGGAAACGCATGTGTACGAGGTGTACGGAGCGGAACTGCATGTGTACGAGGTGTATGGTGCAAAGCCACATGTGTACAAGGTTTACGGAGCGTGGCTGCGTATGTACGAGGTTTACGGAGTGAAGCTGTGTGTTGATGACTGAGTGGAGCATGTGTGCGCGAGGTGTACGGAGTGGAGCCATGTGTGCGTGAGGTGTACGGAGTGGAGCCGTGTACGGAGCGGAGCCGTGTGTGCGCGAGGAGTACAGAGGGGAACCGTGTGTGTATGAGGTGTGCGGAGCCGTGCGTGTACAAGGTGTATGGTGGGGAGCATTCATACTTCCCAACTGCCACAGAACTAGCGGGACAGTCCCAATTTTGAAGGAGCAGGAGGGATTTACAGTGTGGATGTAGCAGAGCCGTGTGTGCGAGGTGTACGGAGTGGAACCGTGTGTGCGCGAGGTATACGGAGCGGAGCCGTGTGTGCGCGAGGTGTACGGAGCCGTGCGTGTACAAGGTGTATGGTGGGGAGCATTCATACCTCCCAACAGTCCCGATTTTGAGAGAGGGTCTGCCCCGCTGTCCCGGCTGGCAGCTTACTTTCCCTGTGGACACAGGAATACACGGCGGAGCCCCGAGGAGCACTTTAAAACTCTGCTCTTTCTTTCTTTTCCTCAGTACCAGTCAGTGTGCCCACAGTACCAGCCACTGATCCCATAATGCCAGCCACTGTGCCTCAGTACCAGTCAGTGTGATCAGCAGGGCTAAATGGGTGTAGTTGGGGCGTGGACATGGGTGTGATTAGTTGTGAAATGGGTGTGGCCAGGAGCGTGGTCTAAAATCTGCCACGGCGCGCTGTGCGTGCCGCAACCTCCGTCTCTCTTTCCCATCTTCAAAAGTTGGGAGGTATGCCTCTATTTTCCTATGGGCCCCCTCCCCCACTGTGTCACTCAATATTCTGTGGGCCCCTCCCCCCTCGTGTCACCTCTATTTTCCTATGGGCCTTCTCGGGGGGAAAAGGGGACCCACAGTATAATAGAGGTGGCTGACATAATGGGGGCTCACAGGAAGTTAGAATAACTGTGTATATTTCCTTACTTACAGTCACACTGCAGCCATCAGACTCCCTTTGCTCCTCATTAGTGTTGAGCGATACTGCTCGATATCGAAAAATATCGGATCGGAATGGTATAACCGATATCACTAAATATCGCCGATATCCGATTCCGATAGCGGAAGTCCCATGTAAGTCTATGGGAACAAAATATCGCAACAAAAAAAACCCTTTCTTTCGTTGTAAACACAAAATATACACACATAGAATACATATTGTGAGACAGTGAAGGAATATGTGGTGAATGAGGTGTATATTTCACCTAAGTACCTTGCTGACTGGTATGAGCGAAATGTGTGGCTTTGTAAACCTGGTGGTAAAGAGAGGTCACTACACCTGCCATTCAGTACACGCTTGCAGCTCAGACCTGAATCCACTCAGGTGTTGATTAGGAAGCCAGAAGTAGGTGCTTGGGAGCACAGTCAGAGAGCTCATTCAGTCTGGACAAGGGGTCCAGGCACAGAAGGTGTCTCCAAGAGTGTGGGAGCTGTCTTTAGCCCGGACACAGGGAGGTGTCCTGGCACAAGGAAGCAGTCTCTAAGAGTGTGAGCTATCTCAGTCTGGGTGCAGGAAGTACCCCGGACACAGGAGTAGTCGCAGTGAGAATCCGTGCGAATAGCGACTGAATAGGAGGTGACCTCTCTCAAGTCTGGACATTGGAGTTGCCTTCAGACATAAAGAGGAGTGTCTGTGAAACTCCATACTGGTAACATATATCATATGTGTTGTTTTGGGCACAGACTGGTAGAGTCTGGGTCCCGGATAGAGAGGGCCATCTATCTAAGTGTAATTAGAGGCTAGACAAGCCCAGGTTTTCTGTTTATGATTTGTTTTTATCTGTGTGCTGTGGACTTTAATAAAACTGGTTGCGGCCAGTTTTCACCAAACTGCTGTCTGAATGAACTGTTTCCGTGCCATTCTGTCTACCCAGACAGCGATCCTAGAGCTAAACCCCCCGGAAAGGCTACAATTGGCGGAGAATGCTGGGGCAGCGCAGGGCCTGGTACAGTTAGTGCTGGAGTGTGCATGCAGCACAGTGGCGAGAGACAGCATTAAAGGTGAAGTCTATTGAAATAGCAACAGAAAAAAAAAAAAAAAAAGTGTGTGTCAGCAGAAACGTCTGTTTGGAGCAGTCTTAAAGAGACAGTAGCCCTAATAGACTTTGCAAAGGAAAAAAAAAAAAGTGGTTGCACAGCAAGGCTGAATTTTCTGTGGAAAAAAAGCTGTGTAGTGTGTATGTCTTGAGTGAAGACTGCCGTTGTTAAGACAGAGAAGTCTGACAGCATGGATGACAGCATGGAGGCGCTGTTTGAACAAATGGCACAAGTTAATGTGCAACATAAAACTGCCGTGGTTGAGACAGATAAGTTCGGCAGTATGGAGGAACTCGTTGAGTACCTGGTGCAGGCCCAGCGAAGCATGGAGCAGCAGCGCCTGCAGCACCAGCAGCACATGCAGCAGGCCCAGCAGCAATTCCTGCAGCAGCAGCAGGAGAATAACCGGTTATTTGTTGAGCAGATGACAGCACCAAAAAGGATTTCGGTGCCGCGTCCCGAAGTAATGTTGTGAAGGCACCGGCGTTGTCCGCTATAAAGAAGGCGGTAAGACGGTCCTTGAGAAAAATGACACCTCGTGATGATGTGGAGGTATATCTTACTAGGTTTGAGAGACTGGCAGAGAAGGAGAATCTGCCACTATCTGAATGGGCCATGATGGTCGCACCATATCTGATTGGGGAACCCCAAAAAGTCTGGGCTGACCTGAGCAAGCAGGACAGCGAAGACTATGCCAAGTTGAAAGCGGCGATTCTTACCCGGCTGGGTGTTACGGTTGCAGCCCGTGCCAGGAGAGTCCATGACTGGAGATACAGTTGGGAGTCTGCAGTCAGCAGGCCTGATTATGGAGTTGAAAAGGTGGTAGTGAACCGCTACACCCGAGCATGTCCTACAGTGAACCGCTACACCCGAGCATGTTCTCCTGAGGTACAGCCGTCTGAGAGGACGTCACTTCAGAGTTCCCGGACGTCGAACTCTCCCGGTAAGAGCGTTCCAGCTGTTGGGGACATGGGGTATGCTGATAAGCGGGTTCAGGCCCGAGGGGACATGTGGGTGGGAGAGTGTGATGGACAGTGTTGGAGCTGGCGTGAAATTGCAGCCAACTGTCCAATAGAGGGGGAGCCTATGTGTTGTGATGTTGGCAGATCCCTCTCTCCCTGCGCAGAGCCTGTGTGTGTGTCCACCTCAGCCGAAGAGACTGGACCACAGGGGTCCCCGGTGGTTGTAAGTGACTGCCCAGCACAGGCCCTCTTGGACTCAGAGAGTCCAGTGACTTCCGTATGTGACAGCCTGAGTGATAGGGACTTCATCCCTGATAAGCACCTGAGTGTGGTGTACATCCATGAAGACACCAAAGTCTACCCAGAGACTGCCGTGGACTTGGTCCCCAAACTCGGGGAGGTTTCATATGAAGTGGGGGTAGTGAAGACCCTGGTGCACCCCGTTATATTGGGTAATGACTTTCCCCGGTCTAAGGATCTCTGGGGGAAAAATGTTTCTGATGGACAGTGTGATGAAGCTCCTACTGAGGGTGCGCAGTCCCGAGGGGCGGAACACAATGCTAGTGGGCCGTTAAACTTATGTGATAATGATGATGACCATTATAATATTGATAATGATAATGATGATCATGATAATGATGATGACCATGATGAGGATGCTGATATTGATAATGATGATAATGCTAATCATAATAGTGATGATACTGATGATGACCGTGATAAAGGTGACATTTCTTTGCAGGTGATGTTGGGAGACGAGGATGGTGGTTCTCGGGAACCGAGTGTCCCTGACCTGCCTGGCTCCTGTGACAATTTTGGGAGTGAGCCGGTGCGAGACCCCACTCTTAAAACGGCACAGGAAATGTAATTGTTCTGAATGAGGTTCCCCAAGAGCCTGGCTCTGAGGAGAGGTTTCCTCATGCTGCCATGAACAATAACCTATTGTATAGGGACACTGAAGTCCAGGGAGAGGTCGTGAAGTCAGCTCCTGGTATCTGAGCTATATGGAAGTATAGTGCTGGGGTTATCACATAGTCACATACTTGAGGACACCTGAGGAACCAGGACAGATGGTGAAGTTAATTTGTGGATGACATGTTAACTAAGGTTCCAGATCAAGATGTGAATGAGAATGAATTGTATAACCCTGACAGTGAGCCGGATGTGAATGAAAATGAAGTGTCTAACCCTGGAAGTGAGCCAGATGTGGCTGAGAAAAGGGGGTCAGACAGGGATAGTGGTGGTGATAGTGAGTCATCTGATGACAATAAAGCAACCAGTGCAAGTGAGGAAGGCATGGTAGCAGAGGAGATTGAGAGTCCTGAGAGGAAGGCTGAGGCTGACCTTGCAGTCGGACGGAGGATGGCATCTGAAGAGGTTGTACCGTTGGCCGGTTCCCTGGCGAAGACTAAGGTGAAAGACGGACTCTGAAACTGAACACAGCACAAGTGGATGCTGTTGAAAATGAGAAGTTATCAATGTATGGTGTGGATCTGCATCAGGCCAAGGACTCGGAAGGTGATGCTGCAGAGGTGGAGAAAGCCATGGAAGTGGTGGACACCAGGCCAGGTGCCTCACCAGAGGCTGATGTCTCAAGTGAAGCTGTGAGGAACAAGACTGAAGATGTGGGGAATGACTCTGCCCCGGAATATGTTTCTGCCGGAGACAGCGGCGTGGACGGTGTACTGTCCGGATCCGTGGCTGCGACTCGCGAAGCTCGGGCCGGAAGTTCGGCGCCCGGTGCGCCATCGGAGTTCCCGAGCGACCCAAAGGATCTGGATAAATCCCAAGATGAGATTTTGAGACCTCGGGTTGGCCTTGGTGAGCTCAGGCGCATTTTCATGGAGTCTACACTTGAACCACGTCCCAGTGAGTGGGAGGGGCGATGTGTCGCTCCGTTGCCGCTGCAGATACACGGGAGCTCAGATGGGATGCAGAACGTGGTGGAAAAGAAGACTGATGGTAGGGCTTCTGAGCATGTCCTACCAGAAGAGCCTGAAGAAAGGGCCGAAGACGTAAAGGACGTCCAACAACTACAGGAGAAGATGCGTAGCCATGAGGATCTCCTGGAGAAAGAAGTAAGAGCTCTGAGTCTTATGCAAAGTGAGCCTGTACCAGAAGAGGATAAATTATGTGTACCGACCAAGAAAAACGATCAGCTCCCTCTACAGTGCCAATCGTTTGAACAGTGTGGCTCGGAATGGTCAGAGACCATGACAGAGGCGCTTGGGTTCTGTGAGGTAGAATTTATGAATCAACTGATATTTAAGAAAGTAGATGTGCTAAAGAAAGTTCAGGGGGAATTAGAGAAAACCCCTATACCTCCTGTGACAGTGGGTGACACAGGGTCAGTGCCCCAAAAACAGGAGGTACGAAAGTTTCTGAGGAAGAATCAGCAGAGCTGTTCTGACGTGCCTGGTCGTACTTATCTGGTGAGCCACTATACCGAGACTGAGGCTGGCACTAAAGTCAAGATGAAACCGTGCAGGATACCCGAGGCCCGTAGAGAGTATAGGCCTGGGAGGGTACAGGGTAGTGCGGATGCTTCAGATGAAGAGAAAACTGATGTTGGCTATGACAGTGGTGAGGATGAAGCTGATGAGGGCCATGACTGGTCCAGAGTTCACTGTCTCTGTTGGATTGTTGACCAGCCCTCCGGTCTGGATGACCAGCCCTCCGGTCTGGAGAAGAGGGAGGGGATATGTGAGACAGTGAAGGAATATGTGGTGAATGAGGTGTATATTTCACCTAAGTACCTTGCTGACTGGTATGAGCGAAATGTGTGGCTTTGTAAACCTGGTGGTAAAGAGAGGTCACTACACCTGCCATTCAGTACACGCTTGCAGCTCAGACCTGAATCCACTCAGGTGTTGATTAGGAAGCCAGAAGTAGGTGCTTGGGAGCACAGTCAGAGAGCTCATTCAGTCTGGACAAGGGGTCCAGGCACAGAAGGTGTCTCCAAGAGTGTGGGAGCTGTCTTTAGCCCGGACACAGGGAGGTGTCCTGGCACAAGGAAGCAGTCTCTAAGAGTGTGAGCTATCTCAGTCTGGGTGCAGGAAGTACCCCGGACACAGGAGTAGTCGCAGTGAGAATCCGTGCGAATAGCGACTGAATAGGAGGTGACCTCTCTCAAGTCTGGACATTGGAGTTGCCTTCAGACATAAAGAGGAGTGTCTGTGAAACTCCATACTGGTAACATATATCATATGTGTTGTTTTGGGCACAGACTGGTAGAGTCTGGGTCCCGGATAGAGAGGGCCATCTATCTAAGTGTAATTAGAGGCTAGACAAGCCCAGGTTTTCTGTTTATGATTTGTTTTTATCTGTGTGCTGTGGACTTTAATAAAACTGGTTGCGGCCAGTTTTCACCAAACTGCTGTCTGAATGAACTGTTTCCGTGCCATTCTGTCTACCCAGACAGCGATCCTAGAGCTAAACCCCCCGGAAAGGCTACAATATATATATATATACATGTCATTGTGACATATATATATAAACATATATTTATAGTTTATACACTTCTACATAGTAAAATAGACTCTGTGCTTGAGAATTGCTAAAATCATCAGAGAATGTATTTGCCATTTTTCCGCCATATCTGCGTCACGACGAGGCACTGGTGAAGAAGAAGGGCGTGCTCTTCGTGGGTGTACACTCACTCAGTGGCATGAAAACGATGGCCGACCAGTGTAAATGTTACTGCAATGTAAGATCGTGCCCCACAGCTCTGGAGTTCCGCCTCCTCATCCTCCTCAGTGTGCGGAAACTAACACGAAGGTCCCGCCTCCCTACAAAAGAGGGGCCCTCTCCAGATGCTAATGACACATGTGACTTGGCAGAGATGGCTAATGGACACGAGCAGAAGTGTGAAGGGATGGAGCAGTCAGAGCTCTACCCCCACGGAAGCGACCCGATCGCCACGGAATCACCGTTGGGCACCCGGCCTGTAAACCCTCCTACGCTGCAAGAAGCGGAGGATACCCTAAGAGGCCTGGCCCGGCACCGGGAGGAGGTCGCCAGGATGGAAGCGAGCTGGCGTGCCCTAAAATAAACTTGGAGCGGCGCCAATCCCTCTTACCTGAAGTGTCTGTACCGGAAGGTGAGGCACCCGTTCTAGTAGAGGAGCCCTTGCAATGTGATCCGGTTGACGTTGTCGCAGTGGAGGCACCCGTTCCTGCAAAAACCGCAGCACCGTCAGCACCCCAGATCCCGCTGTCTGCCCCCGTCGCTGAGACAGAAGAAGCGACACCCGTCCTCATGGAGGAGGCCGAGCAGGCACCAGAGGTCTACCTGTCTGTACCGGAGCCCCGACTGTCATCTGATTTAGCCGTCTGCTTCCTCCGCAGGGGAGCGCCGCCAGGACTGGGGGGCGCCAGGAGAGTTGCCGCAAACCGGACATCGCAAGCTGCAGTGGAGTGGTGGAGACATGGAGCTGCTGGTGGAGGAGAATTTCAACCGGCGTCAGGAGGAAGAGTGGAGACGTTGGGAGCGGGAAGCAGAGCGACAAAGGGAGCAGCGAGAAACCCAAAAACTTCGCCAACAACAGGTGGAAAAGGACCGGGCAGATAAGGACCGGACGAGAAAGGATAAAGGAACCCTGAGGGAGCCGCGGCGTAAGGGTGCAGTACGGAGCTTTAAATTGAAAGGTGGTTGGGGCTTCATCCAGGAGCCTGGACTTTATTTAGAAGTTTTTGTGACCCGGCGGGACGTGGAGACTCACCTCCCAGAAGAACACCCGGGGAGGGACCTGTTGCCAGGAGACTTGGTGACTTACACCCGACACTGGGGTTACAATGGGTGGTACGCCCTAAATGTTACCAGGTGCGACCCCTACTCCCCAGAGTGTCAGGAACCTGTGAGACCCTCGGAGCCTTCAGCCTCCCACATCCAGGCCTCTGCAAAAGTGCCCACCCCACGCCGTAAATCTCCACAGCCTCCCTCAGTGGTCTCCTCAGCAGCCCCAGCTATGGACATGATAACTATAGGTGGCCCGTACCCGGCGCCTGTTAGGCCCCCTGGGGTTCGTTCAGTCCGGGACATAGGGTTCCAGACCCGGAGGGAGATGAAAGAGGTGGCCACACAGACCCAGATAGCGGGTCACGACTTGACTGTACAGGCCACACGACGTCATCAGGTCCTGGTGGTCCTTGGTGCCTCGGATGTTTGGCAAGCATCAGAAGAGTACCAGGTGGTACCTGGAACACCCCGGCCAAAGAAGTATAAATAACCTGGACAGGGTCCCTGTATGTAAATAGTTAAATTGTTGATAAATAGTTAAATTGTTGATGTACCCGGACGGGTGAATGTTCATAAAAAAGTTTTTTAATTTAATAAAAAAAAAAAAAAAAACATTTTTCATTACTTTTATTACAGTCTCATCCTGCGACGCCATCGATCTCCTGTAAAAAAATGAAAAAAAAAAAAAAAGTATACCACCTGACCGACGCAGTCCATAGTAACGAGTGTCCCACGACGATCCAGCTCTGCTACATCAGAATGACAGGCAGAGCCTGTCATCCCGGCGCAGCACAGCTGATTACCTGCTTCCCCGGCGGTGACGTCATCGGACTGGTTTACGGCCGGGATTACCCTGCAGTCACTGGCTGCAGTTATCGCGAAAAACTGCATGTGACCGCCAGGGAGAAGATAATGGCGGCCTCAAGCAGTCCAGGACGTGACCGCCGGAGATCTTCTGCCAGGTAAGTGCCGCTGACTCCTGACAGACCCGACCGACGGACACTCACAGTGACAGTGACAAATCCGATTCCGGTATTCGATATGACGAAAATATCGGTATTCGGAATCGAAAGGCCGATACAGCTAATATCGGCCGATATCCGATATTTGCAGTATCGTATCGCTCAACACTACTCCTCGTACAATACATGGCTGTGCTGCTTTAGCAGGACTTCGACCAATCACAGCACAGCTCCTTGCCTGAGCTGTGCTGTGAGGACACACAAAGAAAACTAACGCTGATTGGCTGAATTGCAGCCAGTCAGCGTTTCCATTGCTGTGGAGGGCTTTGTGGAAGAGGAGCTGAGAGATGCAGCACAGCAAACGGGTCGGGTGACTGCGGGTCAGCTGTTATGTCTGTGTGTGTCTCCTCTCACACTCAGTCTCACGGTCAGCTGTGCCTCTGACTGTGCTGGCTGCAGTGAGGGTCGGCACACACAGCTCTCCCGGCAGATAGAAGCCGGCAGCGGCGGCAGGTGATGTGAAGGAGCTGCTCCTGCACTTCACATCTCTTGTGCGGCCTGCCAGCCGCTGCCGGCTATACAAGAAAGTGCGCACCGCTCTGCGCACGCTATTAGCAAGTAGGGCAGGCACTAATGAAGGAGGCAGGGGCTGGGGGCCCGGGCCCACCGGAGGATTGTCCGGTGTCCTGGTGCCCCAGTCCGACCCTGCCCCCAATACATTATATTTACATGCCCTCCTGCACCCCAATTCAATATGTAATGTCATCTCTCTCTCCCTCCTCACTCTCTATCATCATTATACTCCCCCACCTTCAATTCATCATTTGCTGTCCCCTGTCCCATACTCGCAATTCATCATTTGTTCTGCCCCCCCCACTGACAATTCATTTGCAATGCTCCCCCACTGCCAATTCATCATTTGCTTGCCCCCTACTCTTACTCCCAATTCATCATTTGCTCTTCCCCCTATCTTACTCCCAATTCATCATTTGCTCTGCCCCCTACTCCCAATTCATCATTTGCTCTGCCCCTACTCCTAATACATCATTTGCTCGGCCCCTGTTATGTTACGGTAGCTGAGGAGTGCAAGTAAAAAAGGAAATACACCAGAGCAGTTGGAATCTATGAGATTGCAGTACCCTGACTAACCACCGCAACTAGAGGCAGCCGTGGAGCTGGTCCTACGTTGGTCCTAGACGCCTCGTCACAGCCTGAGAAACTAACTACACCTAAAGATAGAAATAGGAAAGCTATCTGCCCCGGAGCAGAACCCCAAAGATAACAGAAAGCCCCCAAACATGTAATGGCGGTTAGACAAGAGGAAATACTGACACAGAAAGAAAATAGTATGAGCAAACGCTGGGGCCCAAACTATCTAAATAGAAAAGGACAGGAAGGGTACTTACTGCAATCTCAGAAAACCCTGAAAAAACACCAACTCTACTAATTTCAAAATCACCTGAGATCACATGACCTCTACCACCTAAATTAGTTCTCTGGTGTAAAAAAATCAAAACAGCAGCCACTGAAAAAAAACTGGAAAAAGCAAAAGTACAAAACACAGTGGCTGGACTAAACTGAGAGGGCAAAAGCCCCCGGAGGGGACCCAGAAGGCCCCCACAGAAGTGCAGGACAAAATGCAAAAATATAGCAAAAACACAAATAAGAAATTGTCTTATCTGATAGCAGGAGATGCAGACACGACACAGCAGGCTACAAGGGAAACTGGAAAGAAGGATTCAGACCAGAACAATTGATCACCGGCAACCCTGATGGGAAAATGACTCCCTTATATAAGACCAATCAGTAACACCTGATTCCCAGTCCTCACAATCCTCACTAGTACCGCTTGTAACCACCAGAGGGAGCCTCTGCTCAGAACTCATCTCAAATCCATTCACAACAGTACCCCCCCCTTGAGGAGGGGTCACCGAACCCTCATTTGAGCAACCAGGTCGGTCAGGATGAGTTCTATGATACGCACGGATAAGTCTCCTAGCATGGATGTCCGAAGCAAACACCCAAGAATTGTCTTCCTGACCATAACCTCTCCATTTAACCAAATACTGGAGTCTTCGTCTAGAAAAACGAGAATCCAATATTTTCTCAACCACATACTCCAGATTGCCCTCAACCAAAACAGGGTCAGGAGGCACAGCAGCAGGAACCACTGGCTCAACAAACCTCTTCAACAAGGACTTGTGGAACACGTTATGGATCTTAAATGTCCCTGGAAGAAGCAAACGAAAAGAAACAGGATTAATAATCTCCATGATCTTATAAGGTCCAATGAACCTAGGCTTAAATTTAGGAGATGCTACTCTCATAGGAATATTCTTTGAGGACAACCAGACCAAGTCCCCCACTTTAAACCGAGGACCATCAGTCCTATGCCGGTTAGCAAACCGCTGGGCCTTCTCCTGAGAGAGGGACAACCTCTCCACTACCTGGTCCCAAATCTGCTGCATACGCTCAACAACAGAGTCAACACCTGGACAGACAGAAGCCTCCGTCTGTCCTGAAGAAAATCGAGGGTGAAACCCAGAATTACAGAAAAACGGAGACATCAAAGTGGCAGAGCTAGCCCTATTATTAAGAGCAAACTCAGCCAAAGGCAAAAAAGAGACCCAGTCATCCTGATCAGCAGACACAAAGCATCTTAGATAAGTCTCCAATGTCTGGTTTGTTCTCTCAGTTTGACCATTGGTCTGAGGATGAAATGCCGAGGAGAAAGACAATTGAACACCCAGTTTAGAACAAAAAGTCCTCCAAAATCTGGAAACAAACTGGACTCCTCTGTCAGACACAATGTTCTCAGGAATGCCGTGTAAACGAACCACGTGCTGAAGGAACAACGGCACCAATTCAGAGGAGGAAGGCAACTTAGGTAATGGCACAAGATGTATCATTTTGGAAAACCTATCACAAATTACCCAGATGGTGGTCATTCTCTGAGAAACAGGGAGTCGGAAATGAAATCCATAGAGATATGGGTCCATGGTCTCTTGGGCACAGGCAATGGCATCAACAAACCACTAGAGCGAGAGCAAGGCTTGGAGCGAGAGCAAGTCCCGCAGGACTGCACAAATTCCCTGACATCGCGAGACAAGGTAGACCACCAAAAGGACCGACTAACCAAGTCTCTGGTACCAAAAATTCCGGGATGCCCAGCCAATGCGGAACAATGAATCTCAGACATCACACTTTTTTTCCATTGGTCCGGGACAAACAATTTTCCAACAGGGCAGCGCTCGGGCCTATCCTCCTGACACCCCTCCAGAGCAAGTCTCAAATTGGGCGAGATGGCGGAAAGAACTACACCCTCCTTCAAAATAACAGAGGGATCAGATAGCTCAGAGAGTCCGCAAGGAAACTCCTCGAGAGGGCATCCGCCTTAACATTCTTAGTGCCAGGAAGAAAGGAAACCACAAAATTAAAACGTGTGAAAAACAAGGCCCACCTGGCCTGTCTAGGATTGAGTCGCTTGGCAGATTCCAGATAGACCAGATTCTTATGGTCCGTAAGGACCACCACCTGATGTTTGGCTCCCTCCAGCCAATGTCTCCACTCTTCAAAAGCCCACTTCATGGCCAATAACTCCCGATTACCCACGTCATAATTACGTTCAGTAGGAGAAAATTTTCGAGAGAAAAAGGCACAAGGGTTACTTTTAGAGGTCTCTGGATCTTTTTGGGACAAAACGGCACCTGCCCCAATTTCAGAGGCATCAACCTCCACCTGAAATGGCAGAGAAACATCAGGCTGCCGTAGAACAGGAGCAGAAGTGAATCTCTGCTTAAGTTCCTGAAACGCAGAGACTGCCTCAGGAGGCCAATTCACCACATCAGAACCCTTTCTGGTCAAATCAGTTAATGGTTTAACAATAACCGAGAAATTACCAATAAATTTACGATAAAAATTGGCAAAACCCAAAAATCTCTGAAGAGCCTTTAATGAAGTAGGTTGGACCCAATCACAGATGGCCTGAACCTTGACCGGGTCCATTTCAATAACAGATGGGGACAAAATGAATCCCAGAAATGAGATCTTCTGTACGCCAAAAAGACACTTTGATCCCTTCACATACAGAGCATTCTCTCTCAAAATCTGGAATACAGTTCGAACATGTTTCACATGAGAGTCCCAGTCATTAGAAAAAATCAAGATATCATCCAAATAAACAATCAGAAACTTGTCCACAAAATCCCTGAAAATGTCATTCATGAAGGACTGGAAGACGGAAGGAGCATTAGTGAGCCCAAAGGGCATCACAAGGTACTCAAAATGCCCTTCAGGGGTGTTAAATGCCGTCTTCCATTCATCCCCGTGCTTAATGCGAATAAGGTTATACGCCCCCCTGAGGTCAAGCTTGGTAAACCAAGTAGCGTTTTTCACCCTGGAAAACAGGTCAGAAATCAAGGGTAACGGGTATTGATATTTCACAGTAATATTGTTCAAGAGACGATAATCAATACACGGCCTTAATGAACCATCTTTTTTGGCCACAAAGAAAAAACCGGCACCTAAGGGTGAAGAGGATGGTCTGATATGACCCTTCTCCAATGATTCCTTGATATAAGACCGCATAGCGTCATGTTCAGGTACAGACAAGTTAAAAAGGCGACCTTTAGGGAATTTACTACCTGGCACTAATTCAATAGCGCAGTCATAGCTCCTATGGGGAGGTAAGGATGCAGATTTACTTTCGCTAAACACATCAGAAAAATCAAACAAAAAGTCAGGAACATCCTCAGCCTGGGGCGAGGCAGAAAAAACAGGAGTGTTGGTATTAACACATTGGCAGCCCCAACTGGTTACAGACACAGATTTCCAATCCAAAACAGGATTATGAGACTGTAACCAAGGGAAACCCAGCACTATAATGTCATGCAGATTATATAGAACCAAAAATTTGCAGCACTCCTGGTGATCAGGTTCAACCCTCATTATCACCTGAGTAGAAAACTGGGGTTTATTCTCAGCCAAAGGGGTAGAATCGATCCCCAGTAAAGGAATAGACTTCTGTAGGGGTATCAAGGGAAACCCACAACGTTTAGCAAAATCATAATCCATCAGGTTAATAGCTGCTCCAGAATCAACGAAAGCCTGAGCAGAAAATGAGGACAGAGAGCATATCAGAGTGACAGTTAATAAAAACTTAGTCTGAACACTACCCAAGACAACTGAGCGTGCAAAATGTCTTCCCCGCTTAGGGAAGACTGAAATAGCATGAGAGGCATCACCACAGTAGAAACATAACCCATTGCGCTTTCGAAAATCATGACGCTGTGCCCCAGACACCACTCCATCACACTGCATGGGCTCAGCAGCTGGCTCACAAGGCAACACCACTCCACGCATACTTCTCCGCTCACGCAAACGTCTGTCAATTTGAATCGCTAATGACATAGAATCATTGAGACCAGAGGGGACAGGGAATCCCACCATAACATCCTTTACATTATCCGACAGACCCTTCCGGAAAAGGGCCGCCAAAGCGTCGTCATTCCATTTGGTCAGGACTGCCCACCTACGGAATCTCTGACAGTATAACTCAGCGTCATCAAGCCCCTGATTTAATGCCAACAAGGCTTTTTCAGCTTGATCAGTGACATTAGGCTCATCGTACAATAACCCCAAAGCCTGAAAAAATGCATCAACATCACTCAAAACAGGATCCCCAGGTATCAGGGAAAAAGCCCAATCCTGAGGATCGCCGCGCAGGAGAGAGATGATAATTTGAACCTGCTGCGCTGCGTTTCCTGAGGACTTAGATTTAAGGCAAGAAACAATTTACAATTATTTTTGAAATTCTGAAACTTAGCTCGATTCCCCTAAAAACAAATCTGGCATGGGGATCCTAGGTTCCACAACAGGCAACCTAGCAAGATATGCAGCAATACTCTGAACCTCAGTGGCAAGCTGATCCACACGGCCAGACAACTGTGCAAACTCCATTGGGAGAAAAGATCCTCCCCAGCACCCAGAGATACAGAGGGAAAAAAAAAAAAAAATGCAAGAAACAGAAAAATATCTCTGACAACTTTTCTTCCTTCAAAATATTTTTTTCCCTTCTGTGAGTACCATACAATTTTTATGGCCGGTGATACTGTTATGTTACGGTAGCTGAGGAGTGCAAGTAAAAAAGGAAATACACCAGAGCAGTTGGAATCTATGAGATTGCAGTACCCTGACTAACCACCGCAACTAGAGGCAGCCGTGGAGCGTTCCTACGTTGGTCCTAGACGCCTCGTCACAGCCTGAGAAACTAACTACACCTAAAGATAGAAATAGGAAAGCTATCTGCCCCGGAGCAGAACCCCAAAGATAATAGAAAGCCCCCAAACATGTAATGGCGGTTAGACAAGAGGAAATACTGACACAGAAAGAAAATAGTATGAGCAAACGCTGGGGCCCAAACTATCTAAATAGAAAAGGACAGGAAGGGTACTTACTGCAATCTCAGAAAACCCTAAAAAAACACCAACTCTACTAATTTCAAAATCACCTGAGATCACACGACCTCTACCACCTAAATTAGTTCTCTGGTGTAAAAAAATCAAAACAGCAGCCACTGAAAAAAAACTGGAAAAAGCAAAAGTACAAAACACAGTGGCTGGACTAAACTGAGAGGGCAAAAGCCCCCGGAGGGGACCCAGAAGGCCCCCACAGAAGTGCAGGACAAAATGCAAAAATATAGCAAAAACACAAAATAAGAAATTGTCTTATCTGATAGCAGGAGATGCAGACACGACACAGCAGGCTACAAGGGAAACTGGAAAGAAGGATTCAGACCAGAACAATTGATCACCGGCAACCCTGATGGGAAAATGACTCCCTTATATAAGACCAATCAGTAACACCTGATTCCCAGTCCTCACAATCCTCACTAGTACCGCTTGTAACCACCAGAGGGAGCCTCTGCTCAGAACTCATCTCAAACCCATTCACAACAGGCCCCCCCAACTGCCAATTCAATTTGTCATATTCATCATTGCTCCCTACTCCTAATAATCATTCGCTCGGCCCCCCCCCCACTGCCAATTAATCATTAGCTCTGTCCCCCACTGCCAATTCATTATTTGTTCTGCTCTCACTGCCAATTCATCATTTGCTCCACCCCCCACCACCAATTCATCACTTCCTCTGCCCCCCTCCCCACTGCCAGTTCATTATTTGCTATGCCCCCTGTACGGCAGCGGTGTTCACACTGTGCAGTGATGAGGCAGTGACTCAGCAAAGTTCAAAACAAAACGTATTTTAATATCCAAACTCACAGAAATATACAGCCCATGATATCCTCCGGATCGCAGCGGGGAAACAAGACAGTCCACATCCGAGACCGGTTGCCGTGGGTGACTGCACCACTATGTACGCTGAGTGGTGCCAGACCTCACACAGGTGGAGCTCTGCAGAACCTCCTGCTTTGCAGTTTGCAAGACCAAACTGACACACCCAACCCTCTGCTGCAAGGTTTTTTACAAGGATCCTGTGGCTGTAGGCCAAATGGAAAACACAGCCGAGAGACTGCCCCACTACCTTCCTGTAGTCCGTTTCAAAAATAAAAAGCCCACAGCAGGTTTTCTTAAATCTGCCTTTGACAACTAGCTTGCCCAAGGCTACACTCACTTTTATTTTGCATTGCAATCACATCTAATACAGATTTTGATATTATTATTTCATGACACATTATATTTTATGACAATGATAAATTTAGGTTGCTATATTTTGTGTTTATTTATAAAAAATATCAGAAATTTTACAAAAATTACTAAAAAATAGCAATTTTCAAACTTTAAATGATTATCCCTTTTATCTGGATAGTCACACTACACACAAAATAGTTAACAACATTTCCCTCATGTTGGCTTTACATCAGCACCATCTGTAAACTGCTCTCTTATTTTGTTCAGCTAACCTTCTGCAAGGGCTTTCAGCCATTTCAGGCACCTTTGCCTAATGTTATATGTATTACTTCATTCATCTAACATACAGGGTGGTCCAAAAGTAGGTGGACAGTAAGTGTAATAGGGTTATGAAGGGGGAGATTTATCAAACATGGTGTAAAGTGAAACTGACTCAGTTGCCCTTAGCAACCAATCAGATTCCACTTTTCATTCTTCACAGACTCTTTGCAAAATGAAAGGTGGAATCTGATTGGTTGCTAAGGGCAACAGAGTCAGCTTCACAGATCCAGTTTTCACAGATAAATCTCCCCCTAAATGGCAAAAGAATTTAAATACTGATCAAAGAAAATGGATTTTAAAAGAGTACTGGAAATCTCAAAATGCTGAAACAGTTAGAGCAAATTGGTTTGAAACATTTGGTACTCAAGCCCCAAAGAGACAAACCATTTACCGCATTCGTGACAAATTCGATGCCACTGGCTCAATCCTTAATGCTACAAAAACTGGTTGACCCAAAACAGCCTGTACAGAAAATAAAAAACAACTTGTTGCTGAATCATTTGTTCAGAGTCCAAAAAAGTCCACCAGAAGAGTCTCTTTAGAATTGGGAATTTCAGGAGCTTCCATCATACGAATCCTGAAATCTATTGGGTGGAAAGCTTATCGTCCACGTCTAATTCATGGTTTATTGGAGGATGATCCAGACAGGCGGCTGCAGTTTAGTGAGATTATGCTTAACGAAACTGAAGAAAATCCAGTAATTGTAGATAACATTATGTGGAGTGATGAAGCTTCTTTCACATTATCTGGCCATATTAACAGACATAATTGTATTTACTGGTATAATGAGAACATGCATTTAACATTAGAGCAACAACTAAATGAGCCTGGTCTCAATGTTTGGGGTGATATTTCAAGTTTTGGTGTTTTTGGAACATTTTTTTTTTGTTGGAACAGTCACAGGAGATATTTATCTCGAAATTCTAATGAATCAAGTTGTTCCCCAGTTACAGCAACAGCCTAATTCAAATGACCTTTATTTCCAACAAGATGGGGCCCCTCCACATTATTTAAGAGTAGTCCGCGAGTATCTTGATGAAACATTTCCTAATAAATGGATTGGCCGAAGAGGCCCACTTGATTGGCCGGTACGTTCACCAGACTTGACCCCAATGGATTTTTTCTTTTGGGGAGTACTCAAGGACAAAGTCTATAGTCGAAAACCAAAAAGTGTCAGTGATTTGAAAAATTACATAAGGGATGCATTTCAAGAAATTAATACCCAAAGAGTCTTGTGCAAAAATGTTTGTCGAAGCGTAAGAGGCAGACTTCAAAGCTGTGCAAATTGTGATGGAAAACAGTTTGAGCACCTGCGTTAATAAAATTTAAGGGCTTTTGTATTATTGTTCAGAATAAAATGTAATTGTCAATGTTATGCTTGTGTTAGTAGATATAATTTTATATATAAATCAAAATAAATGTTATTTTCTGTCCACTTACTTTTGGACCACCCTGTACAGTATATAGATATTATGGTTACAGTGCTTGTACTTTGCAGCCATCTACTGGCCGTTGTTGTAATATGTTCATGTATTATTACTGTGTTTTCCCATAATACTCCTTTCTGTGTAACTCCATGTATCTTTTTCCTCACAACCTTTCTGCTGGTCAGTGACTTCTTGTAGCACGTGCATCAGGACTGAAAGAGAGTATGCTCCTGTTACCTCTTCCCTATATACCCCGCCCTCAATATTCTACCTCATCTTCATCCCTTCATCTTCCCTGACATCTCACCTCATCTCACCAATGTACTGTGAATAATATAGGTAAGTTCATCACTGCATCATCCATTGCGGAATTACCACGTGCAGCTGGTCAAGCATAGGAGGAGAGGACAGCGAGTAACACTATTTGCCATTTCTTGTACAGAGATTCGTGGTCACATCCTTAGACACATCTCACCCATGTGCATCAGTGACAGAAAACAGGATATTAAACGGTTTAAAATTCTAGTAGTCATTTTTTATTTTTTCAATTAAATTTACAAAGCTTACTTTTTTCGGGACCTTAAGTGACTTTGGGCGATCTACATATTGGCAAATCCTCAAAAGTGATACCATTTTAACCCCTTAACCCCCGGAACTTTTTTCAGCTTTGCGTTTTCGTTTTTCACTTCCCTTCTTCCCAGAGCCATAACTTTTTTATTTTTCCATCAATATGGTAGTTTGAAGGCTTGTGTTTGCGGGATGAGTTCTAATTTTGAACGACACCATTTATTTTACCATGTCTTGCATTAGAAAACAGGAACAAAAATTCCAAGTGCGGTAAATTGCAAAAAAAGTGCAATCCCACACGTTTTTGCTTGGCTTTTTTACTAGATTCACTAAATGCTAAAACTGACCCACCATTATGATTCTCCAGATCATTATGAGTTCATAGACACCAAACATGTCTAGGTTCGCTTTTATCTAAGTGGTGAAAAAAAATTCCCAACATTGTTAAAAAAAAAATTTGCGCCATTTTATGAGACCCGTAGCGTCTCAATTTTTTGTGATCTCAGGTCGAGTAAGGGCTTATTTTTTGCTTGCCGAGCTGACGTTATTAGTAATACCATTTTGGTGCAGATACGATCTTTTCATCCCCCATTATTGCATTTTAATGCAATGTTGCGGCGACTAAAAAAAACATAATTCTGGCGATTTTAATTCTTTTCTCGCTACGCCATTTAGCGATCAGGTTAATCCTTTTTTATTGATAGATCAGGTGAATCTGAACGCGGCGATACCAAGTATGTGTATGTTTGATTTTATTTTTAATGTTTTATTTTGAATAGGGGGGTGATTTAAACTTGAAAGCGGCATTTAACTAGTTAATAGCTGCAGGTGGATCGCGATTCCATCCGCAGCTATTGCGGGCACATGTCAGCTGTTCAAAACAGCTGACATGTCCCGGGAAAGATGTGAGCTCACCGCCCACATCAAAGGGAGGGAGTCCGACATCGGCGTAAATGTACGGCCGATGTTGGAAAGGGGTTAAAAACGCACCACTCAAGATGCCGCATTTTTCAGATTATAAGACACACTTTTTTTCCCCAAAATTTGGAAGGAAAATTGGGTGTGTCATATAATTCGAAGGTAGCTTAGCAGTAGAGCGGGGTCACAAGAGGCAGAGGTGGGGCTCCCGAGATGTCAATCTGCATATGCACCACCTCCGGTGGCCATTTTCTCGAAGCCCACCACAGTGAAAGCAATGGAAAGATGGCTCACCTCTGACATTTTATGACAGTCTCGCACCACAATCACCCCAATCCTTCCGCAGCTGGCAGCAACTCTGCCTTCTGTGACCCTGCTCTACCGCAGCCAATGCCCGGTAAGCTACCATATAATCGGACTATAAGATGCACTATCATTTTATTTAAAAAAAAATCATATTTTCAGTCCCAAAATTTGGGGTGTGTCTTATGGTCTTATAGTCCGCAAAATATGGTATTCAAAACTGCTGACAGATAGTTTATTACCCTTTAGGAGCTTTTTAAGTGGAATGACAGGAAAGAAAAATGCTATTTTTTAGCATCTAAATGTTGCTAACTTCATAACAGGTCCCTATAGCAGCCAGTCTCTAGGGCCATTATTTAGCCATGAATTGTCATGACAACCATCAGGACCAAAAAATCATGTTCTCAGGATGCTGATGGGGTTAAAAAAGAAGTGTCCACGTTCTGTTAACCAGCTAGATGCCATAGTCACTATTGGCAGCAGCATCTAAGGGGTTAAACGGCCATGGTCAGTGCCAACACTGATCGTGACTGTGTGCAGCAGGGTATCAGCTATATTGTGCAGTAGACAGCTGCAATACTTTTACCATGGGGATGTATGCGGATGCCTCCGCATGCGTCGTTTTGATGCTGCGCCGAACTGCGTCGAGCGCAACATGTTGCATTTTGTTGCGGTTGGCACAGAGTCAAAACGACGCATGCGGAGGCATCCGCATGGCCTGCGTACCCAATGTTAAAGATAGTGTACGCAGGACGCGTACAGACGTAGGCAGCGCTGAAAGGAAGAGGTGTGGCAGTGGGCGGGGCTTGACGGAGGAAGTATGCAACCCTCCGCAGCCCTGTCGAACACTAGTGTGAAAATAGCATGAGAGAGTCAACCCCTCACAGTAGATAGATATGAGGTAGGGAGATTCACTGCCCAATTACCACCTCTCCGATCTGCCAATCCTTTCACTTGCTTCCTATTCTACAGCAAATCCAGTTTACACTAAGAACTTACAAGGCTGTCAATGATCTGTCTCCGTCAAACACATCCAAACTAATCCTCACAATACCTCCCCACAATCTTCAGTTCACATAAGATCTACACTTCTCTGCTCTTGTACATTCATTACCCAATCACCTCTAAGACTTCTCCCAAGCATCCACCCTTCCTCTGGAATTTAGTACTGCAGAATGGTCGATTGTCTCCCACACTTGGAACATTCATACACAATCTGTAAGGAAAGCTTACAGCCTGCAATAACCACTACCACTGGTGCTGGTCCACCCCCCAACCTACGGTCTCCTTCCCATTACACTGTAGATTGTAAGCCCATGAGGCATCAGCATATCTACTGGGGGAACCCTGGGGGCGGTTGCCCTGGGCCCACCCCGAGCTACCCTATCTTTAACTTATCAGCCGATAAAGATAAGACCTGGGGTAGACAACTCCCTGCACTATCACTCTCTCTGGGCCACAGTTCACTTTAAACTTGCGATCAACAAAACGGCTGAGGAGCCGACGTACGCACAGGACATCAGTGTCAGCTTTTGGAGTAATGCAGTACCCTTATACAGCTTGGGGACTAATATAGGGGCCATTATACAGCTTGAGGACTAATGCAGGGGCCATTATACAGCTTGAGGACTAATGCAGGGGCCATTATACAGCTTGGCGACTAATGAAGGGACCATTATACAGTTTGGGGGCTAATGCAGGGGCCATTATACAGCTTGGTGACTAATGTAGGGACCATTATACAGTTTGGGGACTAATGCAGGGGCCATTATAACGCTTGGGGACTAATGAAGGACCATTATACAACTTGGGGACTAATGCAGGGGCCTTTATACAGTTAGGGAGCTAATATGGGGGCAATTGTAGAGTTTGGGGGCTAATTAGGAGGCTATTATATAGTTTATGAGCTAATATGGGGGCCAATATACATTTTATGGGTAATGTGGGGCCATTATACAATCTGAGGGGCTCATTATACTGTGTTTTGAGAGAGCACTGGGGACATCATACTGTGTAAAGGGCAGTTGTGGGAATACCGTATTGTGTATAGAGGAGTTGTGGGTCCCTCATACTGTGCATAGGGGAGATATACATTGGGAGATTGAGGGAACATTATTAGATATTGAATGGGCACTTAAGTATACTTGTCATAGTGACACTCAGAGTACCATAACTGTCAAATGTGCACAAGGGACATTATTACTTTTTAGGGACAAAATGTGGACAATATTTTCGAGGGAAGTTGCACATGGCATTAATATTTTCTTTATTTTTTTGGGGAAAATTGTACCATCTTGAGGGAACAAAGGAGGCATTTTACTATGCAAGGGACACAGTGGTGGCATTACTATGTGGGGCTGTAAGAGGAGTGCTGTCATTGCACCACACAGCATGTGCAGTAATAGAGGCACATACAGCAGCAGTGGCTCAGTATTGGGGTATCAGCTGGATGGTCGGATTGCGCAGGTTGAAACTAGATGGGGACTGGGACGGAAATGTGGGAAGTCAGATGTGTCTGTGTTGTATATCTTCGGACGAGTCATGACTGGAGTTGTCATGTCGGTCTGGGCCAGGTGGGGAAAGTTTAAAAAATGAACTACTCCATAAAAAGGAACGTCATCTGTAAGTCACTATCTGTAACTGTACTATATAATCTCTAACATGTTCTGCAGGACAGGTATCTACCACTGTACGGTCACCATATGACAGTAATATCAATGTTGTTATTTGTGTACAGATTTTTTTCAGTTACAACACAGTCATCTGCTGTGGTTCTCTTATACAGTTATGCTCAAAAGTTTACATACCCCGGCAGAATTTTTGCTTTCTTGGCCTTTTTTCAGAGAATATGAAAGCACCAAAACTTTTTCTCCACTCATGGTTAGTGGTTGGGTGAAGCCATTTATTGTCAAACTACTGTGTTTTCTTTTTTTAACCCCTTCACCCCAAGGGTGGTTTGCACGTTAATGACCGGGCCAATTTTTACAATTCTGACCACTGTCTCTTTATGAGGTTATAACTCTGGAAC